>VWYK01120028.1:3615-22296 GCA_013399775.1 Semnornis frantzii
AGGAGGTTGGAACTGGATGATCCTTGAGGTCCCTTCCAACCTTACCATTCTATGATTCTATGATTCTATATCCTACACTTTCAGAACTCTGAGTGATGAATGTTTACTTTGCTTCTGCTGGAGACTAGTTAACCACACAATCATGCTACAGAATAGACACGGAGGATGCACTGTACTAAGAATGAATACATGGCAAACATGGGAGTATTTGGTGATAGTGCCATAACTGGTAGACAAATGAAGGCAACAAGAAGCTATAACCAAACCGGAAACTCTCTCCAGTGCACAGGTGCCTTTCCATACTGGGAGCAAATGGTGAATGAATAATCACTGGGTTATATAAATCCCACATTTCTGCAAGTTTCACATATGAAGACCTGCAGTCAATATCCTGATTTCCTCAGAAGTCCAACCACCAATGACAAGAAAATCTTTTTCCACTGCCCACCTCCTGCAAACCTGAGTTCCAGATGTAAGTTTGCAACCACTTCAGTGTTCTTAAATCTGTAATGAATCAGAAGTAAGCATTACAAACAGGAATACATCCTATAATCCCTGGTTGTTGAAGAGATAAGGAAACCACTTTATTTGCCAGTATCCCTTGCCTGTCTGAACTTAATAATACTTAATAATAATGTTTAAAAGAACCAGTCCATGCGGGCATACTGAGCCAAAACCACACATCTTGGCAGTCTACATCCCAAAAGACAACAAAGATGTAGTCTAAAAACTTGGCAACTGTCCTGGCACACTACACCTTGGGCTTAGCAAGTTAGTCACGCTATGCTGGCTCTGGTTTCACCATAATGCAATAACACAATGAGTTTGTGGTATTAGTTTCACAGTTTTGGAGTTTTGATCCTCAGCACATCAGAAGCTGTTTCAGAAGAAAGATAACTCCTTGAGCTAGGAAGCCATGCTCCTTTCTGTAATCCACTCCAGGTGCATGAAAGACATTAAATGGAGAAGAACACTTAGTGCTTATGATAAGCCCCTTTCTCTTATTTGCCTGTTTTGCTATGGTGGTGCCTTCTGAGACCTGAAAAAATTGCACCATAAACACAAAACTTTAACACCTATTTTTAAACATTACCAATAAATTAATACATCAGATTCAGCCAGGGGGCTCCAGGCAGACTAATGGAGGTCTCTACACCTGATAAAAAGACACTGCACTGGCATGTTGCTAGTGGGATGCCAGGCTGAAGGAGAGAAAAGAAAATATGAAACATTTCAGAATTTTAGGAGGCACTTGGACAAATTCCCAACAGGAGGCAGTCATATTAATTCTTATGGATGGACTATGATACTCAAATTACTGTTATTGTGTTAATTGCATAGAAGGGAAACTAGTCACCTCTAGGGTTAGCTTTATTAATTCTAACACAATGATGAAAGCACCAGAGCTATGTTAATCTGTGCCACTTCAGGACCTGCCCTGATTCTGCAGAATGGTCGCTGTGAAAGCATTAATTGGTTTTTGAGGGCTTGAGAAAATATGAAGAATATACTGTAAAACTCTTGTAACACAATGAATCTTACCTCTTTGGGATAAAGCTGGCACATAAACAATATATTCTGCCAAGGAAATGGTGTCAGTTAACACTTCTGGATGCCAAAATTGGCTGGTTTATTAGATATTCAATCAAACAAACAGACAAACAAAACCAAAAGAAAACAAATCCCAAAACCATCAAGAAAGCAAATCTGACGTCTGTGCCAGGCAAAATGACAGAAATGTTGTGAGGAGCACAGTTGGTAGACAGATAGATAGATGCAGCATATCAGTGAAGAGTTGCAGAGTTTCTGCAAAGTGATGACACATTTCAGAAATCTAGTAGTGATCCAAAGACAACAAGCATGCAAACAAACCAGATCTCAGCAGTCTTGTCTAAATGGGTTAACAAACAAAACAAAACAACCAAACACATTTGAAGCAGGTCATTCACAGAAGGCTCTAAAAGAAATTAAAGCCTTCCCAAAAAAAACCCAAAAAAATGAGAGAGGCCCATCTCTGAGGGATAAAAGCTGTGAAAAGTTAAGGAATAACAGTAGGAATAATGTGGTGCTTGTAAAGATATTTGTCTTCTCTTTGCACAGTCTTTTCTGCTATGCCCAAAACATATCCAAACTTTCTGCCTTTCAACCCAAAATTGGGATCACTCAGCCATGTTTTTTTTTCATCTAATTCTCCCTTTGAAAACCCGGATTTTGTTCATAGTTTGAGAAGATACTGCTGTAAATATTTTCCCTTTACGGTGACACTTCAGAGGGAAACACTGCCACCACTGATGATGTGAGGCAGTGAGAGTGCCTGTTCTGTTGGTAGAAGATCAAACGTTGTGCCTGTCTTCAGCAAAGACTTGGCAAACAGCAAACTCTCAACACCAGCAAGAGCTGTCAAACAGTCGACTATATAGTCACTTGGCAAATACTTACAAGACATCAACAAGACAAAAGATGAGCAGCATGGGTATATGCAGAAGACAGTGTCTAGCTTGGTGGGTAAGTTTGAAGTGTTAGGTACTTCCTGACTTCAGCAAGGATTTTTGTAGCAGCAGATGATCTTCACAAAATCGAGTTAGTGGACATTGTTATAAACATAATGCAATTAGCTGGCTGGGAAAAAAAAAAAATAAACCCAACACTTTCAATGAGCACTTCTTAGAGTTTGGTGTCTATCTTAACATGTTGTCCTGCAAGGGTGTTTCCTGAGCCGAGTTACAATCAATATCCAATTGAACGGCTTGAAGGACAGAGGAGAGTGGATTCAAAGGTGTTGGAAGGTTTTAAAAGCATTTCAGAGAATGCAAAAAGAATTCAAACTGAATGTGAGAGTATCAGGAAGGGCAAAATGAAAACAAGGATGACATTCAGTAAAGACAGTGTACGGTGCAATACTGGGAAAGAAAAATAAAATGCCTAAGTGGCTGCTTAGCCCAAAAAAATGAGGCTGATACTATGGTGGTTATAAAAGATGCAGAGAAACTGGAAAGAGTCTGAATTACAAGGTGTTGAAGTATTGACTATGAGAGAAAATTGGTCTTGCTTACTGTAGACAGAGGTAGGTTTGGGGAAAGCAATTAGATGGTAATCTTCCATTGGATTTCTGTAAAGGTTTGAGAGAGGATTTGAGGGAGAATTATGATAATTTTTTTCCACAGTCATTCAGAGAAAATGAGAAGCAATTACGTTAATTTGCAGCAAAGACTGAATTTGCATGTAGGGAATAATCCAGATTTTTGATAGGGATCCTGAACTAGTGGAATAAGCTCATTAGAGCTGTTGAAAGTTTTCAGAAATCCACTGAACAAACCATGTTATGGGATGCCTAAGTGCAGTGCATCCTTCTTGGTGAAAGGACTTGTTCTCTAAAGGCTCTCCCAAACATCATTTTCTGAGTCTGCAATTTAATTTATAAGCAGTGGCTCTTTGTTTCTGAAGTTTTATAAGAGTATGTATATATAAGTGCATTGGATAAAAAACATAGATTCTTTTTCTCTTGCAACTTGTGGCCAGTGTGGGAAAGACATTAAAAGCAGAAAGCAAGAATTTGCCATCAGCACCAAATAAATCATAAAAGGCAAGTGAAACTGTCTGGGGCCCTAGAGACATAGGCAATTGTTGGTCCCAGCTATGGGGAAAGGTTGCTCAGCATGGCCTGTACTCAGAGTTTACAAAGTATAAAAACTCTTGCAAGGAATGAACTTTGAACTAGTCATTAGCAGAATTAATGCCTTTTCACCTTCGACAAATGGCATCAGCTCTGCCTGTGTAAGAGGAAAACAGAGCATTAACAATACATACCCACATGAGCAGCAAATCAAGGGTACAATCAACTATGGAGCTGCAAACCTTTCTTTGATGAGGTGGCAGAGGAAGAAAGTGGGTTAGATGATTGGACCATGAGGTGGATTGGTAACTTGCTCAACATCAGAGGTCAGAGAACTGTGATCAGCAGCACAGAGTCCAGTTGGAGGCCTGTGACCAGCGGTGTTCCCCAGGGATCAGTACTTGGTCCAGTTTTGTTCAATAATTTCATCAGTGACCTGGATGAGGGAACTGAGTGCACCCTCAGCAAGTTGTCTGTTGATACAAAGCTAGGAGGGGTGGTTGACAGCCCGTTAGTCTGTGCTGTCATCCAATGAGATCTGGGCAGACTGGAGAGCTTGGCAAAGTTGAACCTCATGAAGTTCAGTAAGGACCAGTGTAGAGTCCTGCGTCTGGGGAGGAATAACACCAGGCATGAGTACAGGTTAGAGGTTGTCCTGCTAGAAAGCAGCCTCAGGGAGAAAGGCCTTGGAGTCCTGGTGGACAGCGAGTTCTCCATGGGACGGTAACGTGCACTTGTGGCCAAGAGGCACCACACCTAGAATACTGCACCCGGGTTTGGGCTCCCCAATTCAAGAATTCAAGAGAGACAGGGACCTGCTGGAGAGAGTCCAAAGGACAGCTCCAAAGATGACTGGGGGACTTGAACATCTCTCCTCTGAAAAAAGACTGAGAGGGGATCTCCTATGAAGAAAGTCTTGAGAAGACTGAGAGGGGATCTTGTTAATACCTATAAATATCTGAGGGGTGGGTGTCGGGATGAAGGTGGTCTCTTTTTGGTGGTACCCAGTGACAGGACAAGGAACAATGGGTACAAGCTGGAATACAGGAGGTTCCACCTCTTTACGGTGAGGGTGACAGATCACTGGAGCAGCCTGCCCAGAGAGGTTGTGGAGTCTCCTTCTCTGGAGCCTTTTAAAACTCACCAAGATGTGTTTCTGTGCAGCTTGCCTTAGTGATCCTGCTTTGGCAGCAGGGTTTGACTAGATGATCTCTAGAGGTCACTTCCAACCCCTAACATTCAGTGATTCTGTGATTTTGTGAAAGGGAGAGTGCAGATGTCACATGGAAACGGTCTGTGCCAAGAGAGCCCATGCTCCAAGTTTCTTTATTTCAAAGTAGCTTTTTTTTACTCCCAGAAAAAAACCCCTCAGATGCTGGTATTTTCCACACAGAAATAATTCTCTTCATCTTGCATTACAGGCTCATCATGGGCCCATTTAAATGCCCATGAGAAGTCTTTCTGTTGGCCGTATTGCTGTTTGGCGTTTCTCTGTATCCTCATCCTGTTTTCAGTTTCTTGTTGATAAATATGTGATAGAAATAATTATTGAGACTTGTGGTGTGGCAAAAATGGGAAAGTAAATACCTAACAAGGCAGTGCTCCTGACAACAGGAAACCTTTTCTGAAATTATGTGTTTTAAGATTTTGAAGCAACACTAAGAAGTGAATGTTCCAGCTAATGAGACTGCTTTCACCAGCCAAAAGCATCATGTCATTAATGAAGTTACATAACATGAATAACCTTAAATACAATGAGCTAAACCCTTCTTTCATCCAACACCCTGCATGACACCAGATGCAGAGGCGGACTCCTTTTCCCTTGGCAGAGGACTGGCAAAAGCATCACATTTTTCACAGCCACCTTTAAGCCCAACAGACAGAGCTCAGAGAATAAAACACTTCAGGGGATTGCCTCCCTCCTTGCTTAGGTATCGGTGTTTCTGCCAGTCACAGATCATTGGGTCTCGTTCGGTGCTCTTGGCCATAAAGCTGCCCAGCATCATTATGCACTAAAAAGCAACAAAGGGATTTCAACTGGCTTCAAAGGACATGGGACCCATGGGCTGAGCTGAGAATGGCTGACAAAGAACAAGGAAAAGTCAGGCTTCAGTAACTTTTAATGACAGCTCTCGTTAGGGTTAAAAAACAACTCAGCCATTGTGCTGTGATTCAGCCTGAAAGGAAGCCCATCGCCCTTGCTGCTACTGGTCACAGCACTGAGAAGGAGATTGTTATCCTCAAAATTAATCATTCAGAGCTACAGCAAGAGGCAAGCAACGCCAAGCTGAGATGCAAAATTCACTGTTGCCAGCCAGACTGAAGACCGGTTACTGCCACTTCTGCCATCTCATCCTGCTTGCAGGATCCTACCTCTCTTACCAAATTACATTTTTGTTCCAAGAGGGAACAAGCAAGTTGTTTCAGCAAAGTCCATCTTCATCCCCTTCCCAGGTCTTCTAGTTAGCCCCTGAAATGTGCTGGTGCAGCACTTTAAATAGCACTGGCTGGGAAAAGTCACAAATAAATCGTCGTCCTTTATTTGCCTCATTTCTTAGAGTAACAGAAAAGAAAGTTCACTGTTTTAGAAAGGTCATGGTGTTCTTTCCTGATTTTGCTGGAATTAAACAACACTGAAGCAAAAGTCAGTGGTGAGAATTGGTAGGAACCTGGAGCAGACTTCTCAAGCCTTTGAAACTCTCCAGAAATGCCATATACTTGACCTTTTTTCTCATCAGTCTCATTCACATAAGCCCTTGGGTATCTTTTTGACTTTAAGAGTGTTGTGTCTGCCAACATCATGGACAAAATTTCTTCCAGTTTTGGTATATGTGTGATCCTCTGCTGAGGATAAACTCTCATCATCATTCACCTCTCAGAAAATTTCCTGTGTGAATAATGAGCTATGTTCTCATTAGATGAGTAATGCAAAATGAAAATCCATCTGTTGATGCTTCTCTTGAGCAGTATTTATTCACTGTGATTTGTTCTACAACAGCTCATGAAAGCCTCAGTAGAGACACAGGCCCTGGGATGATATGGGTTATACATGAGATACAGCTACATACCCTGCAAGTTTGCAGTCTAAAACAAGAAGACAAACAACTCTGATGTTATTGCAGACAAAGAAACTCATACATCCTGAAAGGAAACAATCCCAATGGGAGAAAGATTTGCTTCAGTCTGTGGACGATAGGCAGAAATTCATCCCCTAAGAATATCAATATAAGAAGTGAGGTTAGAACAACATTTATTATCATATATTAAATAATTTAAATGACACATACTACATCTATGCCTCGCTTAACATCAGAACAACCTCTATTGACATTTATTCCAATGGTCAGATATCTTCTCTATTGGCTGGAGGTCAACTGTAGAGTAGAGTATTATTCAGAAATAATTTTATCATCGATTCCTTCTGAATTCCTGTTTCTCAGGCACTGTGAATCTTTGTGGCAGTTATCTTGATATTAGAACAGCTTCACATCAAGAATTCAGAGGTATTGCATGACTGTTATTTTAAGATCATTTGTGTATTCAGTTGCACAGAATGAAATGTAATTGTAAGAAGGGGTTTAGAGAATTTATGTCTAAGACATTTCTCAGCCATTAGCAACCTCAGCAAAGCCCTGTTGAGACATCACAGGAAGGCAGAGAGAAATACTCCTATTTTTCTAGCCACTCTGGAGTGTTTTTCACATTTGTTGATTCTAGAATGCTTTTCAACTGAAACCTACTTCCAGGGGCATGGGAAATCGCCCTAGATTTACATCCATACACTGCAGAGGAATAAAATCCCTGATCCCACACAATAAATCATTTTCCATTTTATTTCAACATGCAATCGCATGACAGCACGCTGGGGAGAAGGGAAATGTAATAGTATTGCAGCTGCACATGGGCACACCAGTAGGAGGATAAACCCAAGACAACAGTGAGTTCAGAAGTTCAAATTCAGCACAAGGTTATTAAAGCAGAATTACAACCTTTGCTGGACTTGATCCTTAGAGAAACTCCCTCCACTATGCACACACTCACGGTATCTTCTGTCCTACAGCAAAACAACTGGGATGCTTAGAAATGACTGGCTGCAAGTGTGAATATTTCTACTCTTTCCTCACTGTTTGCAGTGTCTTCTTATAACAACCATGAACTGCATTTGTCCTCCTAATAAAGGTCACTGCAAATGACACAGTACACCAGATTTTCTGCAATTTTTAGTCCTATTTTTTAGCATAGTGGAAATGTCATGGCAATAGCATGATGCATTCACACATACTAACTTTGCAGAAACAGAAAATTCTGTGAAGTTAACATACTTAGTATACATAGAGTAATACCTCTGGATGTGAAAAATCAATGTTTTAATTCAAGGTGCTCATCACATTTAGATGGAAGTACCACTCCTAACCCAAGGAGGCTGCCAGGATGTCAGTGAGAGCTGGGAGAAGAGCTGCAGAGAACATGCGTGGTTCAGTACCTCCTGGAAACTTAGGCACTTTTGATGGCAAACAAATTTACCATGTCAAAACCAACACCATGGTAAGGCTTCATAAGGATTTTCACACCACCAAGTGGATTTGTAAGAAAGGTTGTTCCCCTGGGTCCCATGCCCACTTTCTGCTCCTTGCTCAACAGTGCGGAGCAAGAGAAGCCACAAAAGGAATCTTCCTTGATTTTTGTTTTAGTCTTTGTTCCTGGGTTTCTTTGCTTTCTAAATTCAGAACACAGCCTGTAGCAGGAAGGTGTGGGGAGAGGACAAGGACTCCCTATTCATCCCCTAGGAAGGCTCTTGCCTGTTGCAGCAGATACTATTGAGATTTTTGTGGGGCGTCATCAACGGAACAGACCTGAAAGGGGAGGCAAAGGGAGTCAATGTGGGCTCCTTTCTGATGGTGATTCAAGTAAATTGCCAGAAGGTCACAGGACATGTACTGAAGTATTTATTGTCCTGTGGCTGCAGA
Organism: Semnornis frantzii; assembly: GCA_013399775.1. Lineage (NCBI taxonomy): Eukaryota > Metazoa > Chordata > Aves > Piciformes > Ramphastidae > Semnornis > Semnornis frantzii. Next base: position 12,196 of record VWYK01120028.1, read on the forward strand.
AATCCCTAACTGCTGTATGCAGCAGGTCTTTATTTTTTCTATTTTTTATCTGTTTTCCTAAAAAGCCTACCCTCTCACATCTGAGAACCTAAAGTTAGGTTCCTAAATCTGATTGTAAGCCTCTAAATAAAGTTATGCACCTGGACTATTACTGAATTTTTCACTGCACGCAACTTCTCACTGCAACGCGACCACGCATTTTTAACACAATGGATTTCATAGCAACCAGGAACTCCATCACAGCTCAGGGGAATGAGCTAAATCTAATATCGTCCAGATCTCTGCCTCACAGGAGATATTCATCACAATATGGCTTGAAGCACTGCAACAGTTACATCTCGTTGTGAATCCAGTTGAACAAATGAGTTCCAGGAATAAAGTCACTGAAATCTGCATCCTTCAAAGCACCTTTCATCCCAAATTTACCTTTTTTTTTTTTTTTTCCTCATCTTCAGGAATCACTAGACCTATAACTCTTGTCCTTTACCCCATGGCCATTTCTCAGTCTTTCAGTTGACCCACCACGGTCGTATGTCATTCCAGCATCTTTTCAGTACAATCAAAATTCATTTACTGATTTGTACTGCGTATTCCCTTCTACTACTTGCCTCGCTTTTCCTAAAACACTTCTATACTTACTTTGCCTACACGACAAAGAAAAGCACATTGAAAATCTCTTTCTTTCCAGTAGGGAAGGAACTAGCTTTTACTGCTCTTTCAGTTGTATTGGCTGCTTCAGTGACAGAGCCTCCATAGCAGCTTGGGTGGACGTTTTGCTGCAGGCTTACTGCATTGTCCATGATTTCCACTCAGAGAATCCTGTAACGAACAAATATCATAATCCTGTTGCCCCATCTTTCTTGAACAATATCTGAGAGTAGAAAAGAACACTCATTTATCTTTTTTTTTTTTTTAAATTATATTTTAATTACTCATGTCATGCCTCAGCAAAATGGCTAGCCTTTTGTTAAAATGGGGCTTAATTGCGTTACGGAGCCTTCATGGGACCCTCACACATAAAGCGCTTTTCTTCAGACTTTCAAGACCTAAATTTGCAGTTGGCTCCTGACCAGCGCGCTCGAGCAGATAGGCACGTAGGTAGCGAGCAGACCCTGTGTTGATGAAGTAATCATAGTTGACTGCCTCGCCTGTGCAATTCCACAAATATGCCCGCAAACAAAAATTGGATCTGCATGTTGGTTTTCGTTTTGAATTCATTCAAAAAAAAAAAAAAAGAAAAAAAAATAGCCCTTGGTATGTCAGAAAGCATGGAAACACCTTCACGGACTGTTGGCTACGCCTCAGCAAAGCTTTATAACAGTCTGCTAGACAAAAAAGAGACTGATGCAGATACCTTAATAAGCATCCCATCTGTGAGGTCATTGGGATATTTCAAACAACTTTCAGCTCTCATTAGTTTAGCGGTTTCCACAAGCATGTCCTTATCTTTTGTAACTTTTGCAGCCAAACTTCCTGGGAAAGCCTCTGAGCTGGGTGACATTCTTAACCGTGGGTCAGTCTGCAGTAATGAGCCACCAATTTATGTGTCCTTTGCACTCTTGGGCAGTATATGTTTATATTAACCTTTCATGTTGTGATTTTTTTCCCCCCCTTTATCCGTGCAATTCTCTGGCTTCTACCATGCAAATCTCATTATTCCTAATAGGCTGCAATTAGGATCTCCAAGCTGTTATCACAGTCATTCAGAACAGCGAAGGGCATTTTCCAAGAATAAGTGCTTTTTCTGCTGTATTGATGATAGAATGTGTAACAGACACTATGCCTGAAAAGTAATAGTGAATAATGGAGCTTCAGGCTAGTGGAAATCCTTATCGGCTCTCTGGTTTTGTGCCTTCAATTAGCACAGGAGGTATAGCATTGTCTATTGCTTCACACAAAACATGCTACTCGTGATGTTGCACAGAAATGAGATTTACAATTTTTCAAGTCCGCTAGGCTTGAACAAATAAATGGACATTTATTACAATTTCTAACAGTTTTATGCATTTGAAGGAGATAAAGTAGTTTCATCAGCACTTGACCACGTGCAAGGTCTCTATCACGCTAATGAGTACCCCTTAAAGAGGATGTAGTAAGGCTATTTTCTAAGTAATCCCATAACTGTATTCAGAATTTGTCAGACTGAAATATGCTGCTTCATAACGTGCAGGAGGGTAATATCCACAGCCATTATTCAGATCTTTCTTTGGCCACTGTTTGCTGATTTATGTGAAGAACATGGGTGGAAAAAGAGAACTGGTGAAGCATTGGTGGTAGAGGGATGCAGGCGGGAGAAGTAAGAAGAGATGCCATGGAATATTTATCTGCACATACTTAAAAGATGAAAGCATAACTTTTGAATTGAGTGGTAAAAGAAAGGACAGCCCCAGAAGAGAGACAGATGTGTGGATGTGCATAGCTAGAGGGCTGTCTGCCAAAATCAAGATGAAAGGACAAACATGATTTGAGGAAGAAAGTGCAAAATGGCGGCTAAGCAGAAGACATTGAAGTGTTTCAGAAGTGGGATAGTCCACAGCTGGACGGAAGTTTTGGTGAGAAGGCTGAAGTAGCAGTAAAAGAGAGACAGATGGGAGCAGTACAAATGGAGAGTAAACTGTCACAAACTGCCACGTTCTGAAAATTTCTAATTTAGGAAGGGCAACGGTGAAGGCTAGAAGGAACAGAGAAGGATAGGATGGACTGATTTTGAACTTGGAGGCAGCAAAATATATTTTGGCCACATTTTATATTCCATTATATTCATTTTGGTCTGCTGTAAATTGGGCAAAAGTCTTATTTCCTCCACTATTAAGCTTCCTTTTCCGGCTCCGTGTGTAGGCTTATGTGATATGTAGAACAACAATCCTTTGAAAACACATAGAAAATGCTTATGAAGCAACTTGAGTAAGGAGAGGAAAACTCTTCAGTCTTTCTCAGCTACCCACTGCCCGCATGAGCTCCTCTGCCTTCCCATAGATTCCCACCAAAATTAATAAACCCAGATAAAGTCTATTAGGAGGCACCACCCATGCTCGTATCACTAAGAACAGCCTTGAGTTTGGATATAATTAGTTCTGTGGATTTAATCACCATTTCTCACACTTCCTTCTCAATGTCTACCTAATGTGCTAATTTTATTCTTGTGCTGGTCTTGGCTGGACTAGAGTTTGTCTTCATAGTAGCCAGCCTCAGGCTATGCTTTGAATTTGTGCTGGAAGCAATGTTGACAATTCAGGGATGGTTTAGTTTCTGTTGAGCTTTAGTGCTTGCTCAGAGTCAGGGCCTCTTCTACTCCTCATACCACCCTGACAAGTAAAAGCTAGGGGTACACAAAACATTGGGAGGAGACACAGCTGGGGCAGCTGACTCCAACTGGCCAAAGGGATATTCCATACCATATGATGTCACGCTCAGCATATAAAGCTGGAGGAAGGAGGAAGCAGGGGATGTTTGCAGCAATGGTGTTTGCCTCCCCAAGTAACCATTCCATGCAATGAAGCTCTGCCGCTGAACACCTGCCTGCCAATGGGAAATGGTGAATGAATTCCTTGGTTTGTTTTGCACGCGTGGCTTTTGCTTTACCTATTAAACTGTCTTTACCTCAACTCACAGGTTTTCTCACTTTTACTCTTTCAATTTTCTCCCCCAGCCCACTGGGGAAAGTGAACAACTGGCTGTGTGGGGTTTAGTTGTTGGCTGGGGTTAAACCATGACAATTCTGAAATGCCTATTTGCAGCTTACAGTAGATACCGGCAATGGTTTTTCTGTTAGCACTTTCCATAACTGCATAGAGATTTCTTTTGAACTGCATAAAATATCTCCCAGGAAGGATGGCTTATAGGTTTCTCCCATTACTCTTTCTGTACTGCTTTACAAATCTTATAAAATACAATCTTTAAACGTATCGATCATCATATGCTTCACAGTATTTAAATGCATTTTCCTGTTATTTTCCATCTTTACAACTTGTGCACTTGGATGGAGTCAGTATGGCTTTCCTTCCACTGTTCCATAAAATAGAGTGGCTTATGCACATTTGAAAAGGGGACTTCAACAACAGTAAAATCCCTTCCTGTCTCAGAGAGAAACTTTACTGTGGGAGAAACTTTACATTAAGTTTTCCTGATGCAAACTTGCTGCAGTTAAGAACAGATAAGTGAAACGGATTGTTGGACCAAAAATAGTGAGGTAAGGAAGAGAGCTTAAATAGCCAGTCCTGGGCGATGAGAACTAAATGCAAGTAGTAGCCAATGCTTTCCAGAGGACTTCTGCAAAGATGTATCAAAAGAGTATTTGCATCAAAAGAAGGCTTTACTTGCATATGACACTGAAGATTTGTGTATGTTTTACAATGCTCAAGTACTGCACAAAAACCATTCATGAAACATAAAGCTTTTGATGTGGATGTCTTCAAGACATGTCACCTTTCCTACACTTTCTGATATGGGATACTAACTTCTGGAACTGAGAGAAGTACAGACATCTAGAAGAAGAGCAGGTCTAACTCAAGTGTTCTTAGTCTCCTCTCTTCAACAGGCTTTAAAAGAAGCCTTCTCATAGGACTTGAAGTAAAAGCGGGGAGTAATGTTTTAGGCAGCTAAGATAGAATTAACTCTTTTGTTTATTTGAACTGATAAGTCTCAAACTGATAATTCACAGAATTGTGCTATCTGTTCTGCAGAACTGGTTTAAACAATACAATTTAGCATTTTCAGTAACAATTTAGTGGCAGGTTGTCGCTGATCGATCCACTCATCTCAATTATTTGGGAAGCAACTAATCTGTAATATGTCCTTTCTTGCTGTTTTTGGAAGCTCCCAGAGATACATTAAAGGCAGTTTTGCTTCCAGAAGCCTGGCATAGCCTTGCACACCGACAGCCATCTCTATCTGCATGGGCATGCAAACACTGCATGGTTCTAACTCCACTAGGCATTTACCTCAAGATGCAGATGTGTGCTTAGTGATACAAAGACTTACACAACTGTATAAAACATGGCGAGCAAATAAGGTCATCAGCAATGATAACTCCTGTCAGAAACCTGATTTTATGCTCTGTAAGACAAACAAAAGCCATATTTATGGGTAACAATTAGCTCTCTTATTTTCTCCATAGATTAATTACTGTATTGTAGAGGTTTTTTGGAGGAAGATGTAAGCTAGGTCTCAATGCAGTAGTTTTAAAAAGGGCATTTCAAGGCATCTGAGTTGCCTTGGATATTTCTGCCAGAAGATGTCACCCAGAACATTATGTGACTCCTGTAGATCCTGTATCATGCTTATCCATCCTGCACAGATGTCTCATGTCCATGAGTATGAGAAATTCATGAACACAGAATGCTTTGAGTTGGAAGGGACCTTCTTCTAGTCCACCATTACTGCAGTGAGCAGGAATATCTTTAATTATATGAGGTTGCTCAAAGCCCAGCCTATCCTGACCTGGAATGTTTCCAGGGACAGGTCTTCTACCATGTCTCTGGGCAACCTGTTCCAGTGTTTCACTACCCTCATTGAAAAACATTTCCTCTTTCTATCTAGTCTTATTCTCCCCTCTTTTAGTTTAGAACTATTACTTCTGAACGGACCAGGAGCATTCCCAGAGCATCTAACAGCCAAAGACTCTGCAAGGCTATGCCCCACTGGCTCAGTGGCCTACGCATAGCCAATGAAATTCAGCATGACATGAAGAGACATGTCCTTCGGCAGGCACTATTCTGGATTTGCCAACAAGTGACAGGGAAGTGGAGACAATGCTCCAAACAATTTTGTCATCATGGACTCTGCCACAAGGGTGAGAAGGGATCCTGCTCATGCACCACATACTTTGCCCTGAGAATGTCTCTATTTGCAAACCAGGGAACCAAGCATAATGGGAGAAACTGCCTCACATCTGGGCACAAGTCTGCAGCGTCTTAACTCCAAAACTACCTTTCCTCCCTTAGGAGATCATAGAATGAAGGATACACTAAGGCTGAGGCCAGGCCTGAATTAGTAACATCAGCTGTTCCTCAGTAACTGCCTGTGGTTATATGGTCTTACCTTTTAGTACCTATAAGAAGTGCAATGGACTTACTTCCCCCAGGAAGTATCTGCAATAAAGCACAGGGTGACAGCGTGATCATGACCTGGTCATTCCATGATCATTTCTGGTCAGATGATTTACTGCCACAGTAACTTGTTTGCTGTATAGACCTAATGGAAACCTAGTTGTGTGCTAAAATGCCATCAAATGGTCATCAGACTAGTTTTAATCTTAATCTTTCAGGTCTAAATATTCCCTCCAGATGGAGTAAAAAGAACACAAATAGCAGTGATCAGTGTGACGGAAAGGGAAGATGTGGGAGCAGAACCTTGTTTTCTAGTATTTGAAACCTAGCCAATGAGACATTTAATCTACAACAACATGTATGCTACCAGCAGCCTGTAAATGAGATGATTAATATAAATTTTAAAACTTTTTTTTTAAAGATGTAAAGTTGCAGATAGTTTCCTGTAGGCAGGTGAAACACCACCTCTGCAACATCCAAATTGTCTGAAAGAATTTAGCATCAGACTTCTTTCAGCAACCCATATAAGTACTCAACCAATTTCAGAAGATAGAATCTCTCTAATAATAGTTTTTGCACCTTCTTTCACGTTATTTCTGGCTGATCTCTTTAAGATTTTGTTTTGGAAATCAACTGCACTCAGGAGAGAGGTTCTAAAAATTAGATCCCTTCTTTCTCCAAATATTTACTTTTCTTTCCACATTTGACTAAGCTTGTGGTGCAGTAACTCTTGTGTTTTCTAGGTTGGAAAGGTGCTTCACTCTTAATAAGTAGGTGCTGATGGTTTGGGGTTTTTTTCCTAATCTTTATTTATAAATACATTCTACATAAAGAGACATAGTAGGAAAAAACCCAGGGATGTAGGCTGCAGAAAAACAGCTATTTAAGCTTCGCTCTTTCAGCCTGCATCCCCTGTTTAACTTCAGTAGACTGAGAATGAATATTTAAAATAACCCAAAATAAGGGACTCAAGAAGCGTACATGGACGATCGACCTGCCTGGGCTTAAGCAGTGTCCAGTGCACACAGACAGGCTTTGGCACCCAGGAAAGAAGAGGGACGAGGACACAGGAAAGTTCAATCTCTTACAACTTCAGATAGATTACTGGAAGCAAAATACCACCCGTGTCTCCTACTGAGCCATTTGCTTGTGCAGCGGTGTGTAAGTGCCAGGCTGTGCCAAAGGAGCACAGGCTTGCTGGTGGGATGGGGAGAGGGCAGCGTTCCTCTGCCCAGAGTGGGCTCTCCTGCTGGTCACTTTCAGAAATATGGACCAGGAAAGTTTGTCCTCAAAACCTCTGTGAACCATGGCTTTTCCCTCAGCTCAGCCCGGCTCAGCTCAGCTCACAAGCATTTCATTTCCAAAGGCCTATTTGTAAAGCTGGCTCTACAGGATTTGGTATTATCTTTAATCTAGACATTTTAATTGAGATTTTGGCATAGGGAAGAAGCCCTAGTGTGATTTAAATCTGACGGAAATCACTTGAGAGACTTGTGCTGGGTTCAGTGCACCTCAGACTAGGTATAATGAAACATCTTCTGCCAACATATTATAAATCATGGTGGCAAAGTGATGACAGAAACAGATTGCATTTGCACTGGACAGCATGAGAGTAATGCAAGCTCCTCATGTGAAAATTACTTACAGCCTTGTTTTGTGCAAATATTCCTATTCCCAGATTAACTGAAAGTCTCATTTGGAGAAATTTCAAGGGTTGCCAGCAGCTTCTAGTATTCTAGTATTATCTCACATCTCTAGAGATTCAAATAATAAATTGATTACATTAAATAAAATTGAACAAAGCTTCATTCAAGAGTAAAACATTTGTAAAGTAACTCTCTCACTATCTTTCTTAACAGGTAACATATAAACTTGATATAATTGGGGAGGTAAAAGTTTGGACAGACCTTGGAGGCAGCTAATGATAGAATGCTCTTCAGAGTTTCTGTACTGCAAGTACAGTTACATGATTGCTAACTGCTATGGCCAAACACCCTGCAGGATGGAGAATATAGATCTAGTGTTGGCTGTGGAATAGCTACCCTTACAAAAGAGCCTGAGAGAGGTATGCTCTGAATAAAAGCAGCACTTTGCTAAAACAGTTTTACACTATTTCACATGAAATGGCACTAAATTAGAGTTCCTCTGCAACAGTGAACCCGTTTCAGGATCATCTCAAGTTCACTACAGCAGGTTTTAATTTGTATGCAAAAGACCGTGTTCGGTTAGCTTGCTGCCAATTAAGAGTATTTATAGAGAACATGATGTTTAATTTCAAACCTCACAGTTTCAAGGAAGAGAGGGCCTTGAATGAATACAGATGGGAGACTCCCAACAGCGTTGGCATGTGGCAAGAAACAAGATTTGGCTGCAGACAGACGTCCCAGAGCGATGTGGTATAATGGGGACAAGACGATCCTGCCCTCCCGTGTCTGGGCTGCCACCTCCTGGCTTGTGAGAGCCCTTCTGTCCCATTCAGTTCCCATGAGCTCTACTAGTGTTAGCAAAAACAAGTAATTTCTACTGAAAGGGTCCTGGGAAGGAGAGAGGATGACATTTTGGAGGACATGAAGGGTGCACCCAGCACCTTGCAGTGCAGATGCACCACAACCCACATCTGAGGACACTCCACAAAAGGAAGCCTTGCTCCTCAGGACCATCCAATTCTTGTCACTGCTTATCCAAAACTTTGCTTTTCATGCAGGTATGTAGAATTTTTTAAATTATTTTAAAGTATTTTTGAAAGTGTCACTTTCCTGGCAGGGTTACATTGAAGCCTGGACAGGTTGCATACACTACAAAGTCACAGAGCAGCGAGGCTGACAAAGGGAAGGAGCTGCTGGCAGGTTTTAACCTCCACCAATGGAGGTCTCTAATAAGTGCAAAACGCCACGACAATAAAAATGTGATATGCTAACCTGGGCTAAGCTCAAGAATGAGCTTACCAAGGAAACCTTGCTGTTGATTTTCAGAGAGGCACAGCCTTTGTCTTATCCTGATCAGTCTGGCCTGATAGCTACCGAGCCTATTGACAAAGGGCTTATCCAGTCCTTAACTGCAAATCTTAACCATCAAATTAAAATTTGTTTTAAAAGGCTAGGTGAGTTATTGCTAGTGATTCTTATAGGTGATGACAGTGTACCCATTGAAACAGGCATATATTGTGCTGGATCCTGTCAACTCTACTGCATTACAAAGAAAGTGATGAGGTATTTCTCATCATGACCTACCTAGAAAAAATAAAGGCATTTCCACCAACAGTAATATTATTGTTAATGTCACAGATGAGTAAAATTTCAGTTGCAATGATGATACAGGCAGAAAAGCGCCAAGAGAATTCATGATGTCAGAGTACACTGAAAGAATTTATCCTGCTGCTATTTCATACCTGTGAGTGAGCAGGAGAAGATCCAGCCAAGCTATGAGAAGGAGAATGCTCTGAAGCAGCTTGCTTGCAGGAGCAGTGAAGGCAACATGAACATTATTTTAATTTTTTTAGAGGTTTTAAATGGAATGGTTTGTTCTTTTTGGTGTACAAAACAAAAAATGTCCTTTCCTTTCTCAGTTCTTATATTTTACAAATTACTGCACTGTGGCACTATGTCAGCAGTCTTTCTCAGCTCAGCCACGTTGCCTTCTGTGTATTGTACATTATCAAAATGCAAATCTTTTAGCTTCTGGTAATGCAGTTAACCAGGGTGACTGGTGCAGCAGCAATAGGAAAGGATATCATTTTCCCACAGTCAGGTTGTAAATTGTTGATCTATATCACACTGAAAGGAAGAGGCTCTAGTATGTTGTATCAATATAGCTCCATATTACTTAATCCATCGGGGAGTAAAGCATTGCTTTCTGCTGTACATGTTTTAAGATTTTTTGTTATTTAGATGATTGAAAATATTAATTAATCAGTATCTGCAGATATAGAGAAAGGTAAAATGCAGTCTTGTGGGCAGCCTATGCCCACATCCATCAAAAAGCAAAAGATTAACTTTCTGGAAGTGGCAAATAAACTGTTATGAAAATCTTTGGTAGTGCTTTCTAAATATATCTC
>VWYK01120030.1:1626-11947 GCA_013399775.1 Semnornis frantzii
GTCCAGAGGAGGCCAGCAAGATGCTGAGAGGGCTGCAGCAGCTCTGCTGTGAGGACAGGCTGAGAGAGTTGGGGCTCTGCAGCCTGCAGAGGAGAAGGCTTCCAGGAGAGCTTGGAGTGGCCTTGCAGGATGTGAAGGGGGCTGCAGGAAGGCTGGGGAGGGACTATTGACAAGGTCTGGGAATGGCAGGACAAGGGGAATGGGTTTGAAGTGTCAGAGGGGAGATTGCAAGTGGCTGTTAGGAGGAAGTTGTTTGCAGTGAGGTTGGTGAGACACTGGTATAGGTTGCCCAGGGAGGTTGTGGCTGCTCTGTTCCTGGAGGTGTTGAAGGCCAGGTTGGAGGAAGCCTTGAGTGAGCTGTGCTAGTGGGAGGTGTCCCTGCCTATGGCAGGGGGTTGGAACTGGCTGAGCTTTGAGGTCCCTTCCAACCTTACCATTCTATGATTCTATGATATATGTTGAACACCATGGGACCATTCAATTCTTACTGCAAAGTGGGTGCAAAAGTAGCCTAAGATCTTTACTCAGGAGATTATTTTACCAAAAGTAGCTACTTTTCACATCAGAATGAGAACTCTGTCCCTCAGACCATGAATATCATGACACAACACAACAACTCATCCTATGCTTATGTGGTCAGCATGTCAGGAGGAAAATTTGAGATCTTCTTCCATGTCCAACACAAGAGCTGTCTCAAGAAGGAAAAAATAACACTTTTAATCAATACCTGTAAATACATAGCAGGTTTTCCTAATAATTTCTTTTCTTACCTGGGTGTATCTACAACCACATTTTACTGGAGTGTATTTTTCTAGCTGAGGTCAGTATCTGCTGACAGGAGGAAAGCATGGTGTTATGCTGGCTCATATTTTGCATTGACAGAAGAGGTAGTCAAAACTAGGTAGAATACAGCCTAGAGATTTGGACTGGCTGCAATTCAGCATTGCAAAAAAAAAAAAAAAGAAAAAAGGAAAAAAATCCACTGTAAATAGAATATTTTTATTGTGCTCACAGGGAACACTGCTGTGGAAAGAATGATCATTTCTTTCTTCATTGAAGACTTAACAGAGTTCTGTTTTGTTTTTTCCTTTTTTTCTTTTCCATGCTCCTTCTTTCCTTGCTGCCAGCACAGCAGAGCAAAAGGGCTGTGGCTGGAGTGAGAAGATATATGCTGAATGTTATAGAATCCTAGAATCATAGAATGGTAAGGATGGAAGGGACCTCAAAGCTCAGCCAGTTCCAACCCCCTGCCATAGGCAGGGACACCTCCCACTAGCACAGCTCACTCAAGGCNGCTCTCCTGGAAGCCTTCTCCTCTGCAGGCTGCAGAGCCCCAACTCTCTCAGCCTGTCCTCATAGCAGAGCTGCTGCAGGCATGCAGCATGTCCATGCAGTGTGATGGGTTTAAATTGGCAGAGGGGAGATTGAAAGTGGGTGTTAGGAGGAAGTTGTTTGCAGTGAGGCTGGTAAGACACTGGCACAGGTTGCCCAGGGAGGTTGTGGAGCACTGAATCTCCCAAAGGTCACATTGGGTGATTCTGTGCTCCACAACATCCCTGGAGGTGTTGAAGGCCAGGTTGGAGGAGGCCTTGAGTGACCTGTTCTAGTGGGAGGTCTCCCTGCCTATGGCAGGGGGTTGGAACTGCATGATCCTTGAGGTCCCTTCCAACATTACCATTCTATGTTTTATGATCCCAAGGAGTGTCAGCTTTACTGTGAAGCCACAGATATAAACTAGAGCAAGCCTGTTTTTTGGATAAAATCTCAGCTATCTCTTACTTGTCAGCACCTTACAGACACTGAGAGGAGAAGATATTTTAGAAATCACCCTTTAAATTACTTTTAATCTCATGGCATAAGAGGTAATCACAGAACTTCAACAGGTTTGACTTATGCTCTGAAAGGATCGAAAATGCCCAGGTGTGGGATGTAGCCATGCAGCAGAAAAGGTAATTTTCTGGAGGAAAACAATGTTTCAGCTCCTCAGGCCAAAAGGATATGACACAGTAGAAAAATAGGTTGGCAGAATGAGCTTCCACACAGCTTTTAGTGCTAGTTCAGATTTATAGCTGTGTCTGCTCAGCACAAAGGCTAGGCACTGATTAAGGCACTGATCGAAGCTCCTTCAGATCTGTTCAGAAGGATGCAGGCTCCACTTTCTTAATTTCCCATGTTGGTGAAAGGTACCATTGTGGGTCTTTTAATATGTTACCTACCAGCTGGTGAAATATGTCAATGTACTGGCAAGGTCTGGCTTTTGCAAGGCCAAGTTCAGTACTAATGCTGACAGTGGGGATGAGAAGTGGGAAGTATGCAGTGTGAATGGCAGGGGCAGTCTGAGATGAATGACAGGTGGAAAATGAATAATTTGCAGAGGACTGGAGGGTCCAACCATCTGCAAGAAGGCAAAAGTATGGCCTTGTTAACAGCTATCTTCTGTCAATGCTTTAATCATAGAATTGTAGGATGGTCCAGGCTGCAAGGGACCTCCAAAGATCATCCAATCCAACCCTCTCTGCAGTCAACAGGGACATCCTCAGCTAGATCAAGTTGCCCAGAGCCCTGTTGAGCCTCACCTAGAGTATATCCATGGATGTGGCCTCAACTGTCTCCCTGAGCAACCTGTTCCAGCGTTCCACTACCCTCATGATAAAGAACTTGATCCTAGCATCGAATCTAATTCTCCTCTTTTCTAGCTCGAAGCCATTGCACTCATTCTGGCATCGCAGGCCTTTGCAATCAGCCTTTCCCCATCCTTCTTGTAGCTCACTTCAGACACTAGTAAGCTGTTATTAGGTCTCCTTCTCCTCCAGGCTGAACAACCACAGCTCCCTTAACCTGTCTTAACCTCCCTTAACCTGTAGCAGAGCTACTCTAATCCCCTGCCCATTTTTGTGCCCCTCCTCTGTACCCACTCCATCAAGTCCACATCCTTCCTGTATTGAGGGCTCCAAATGTGGATGCAGTACTCCAAGTGAGCTCTCACAAGAGCAAAGTGTCAGATTCATGCCACTTCTCTAAGGTAGCTGCACTACACTGTGGCTATCATGTGAAGGAGCATAGCATGACTGGTTCTGTAAAAAAGCCTCATTTATTTTATAAGTAACCTTTATTTTTTTTTTTGTTTTTTGATGAGCAACATCAAATATTGTTCATGTAATTACAAAGTAAAACTCAATATGTGATATCCACCTGGGATCCTGTGTGCATTTCTGGAGCCCCCAGCACAGGAAGGACACGGAAATGTTGGAGTGGGTCCAGAGGAGGCCAGCAAGATGCTGAGAGGGCTGCAGCAGCTCTGCTGTGAGGACAGGCTGAGAGAGTTGGGGCTCTGCAGCCTGCAGAAGAAAAGGCTTTGAAGGACCTTGTAGTGGTCTTCCAATATCTGAAGTCGGCTCCAGGAAGGCTGTGGAGGGACTATTGACAAGGTTCGGGAATGACAGGACAAGGGGAATGGGTTTGAAGTGTCAGAGGGGAGATTGAACGTGGATGTTAGGAGGAAGTTGTTTGCAGTGAGGGTGGTGAGACACTGGCACAGGTTGCCCAGGGAGGTTGTGGCTGCTCCCTGCCTGGAGGTGTTGAAGGCCAGGTTGGAGGAGGCCTTGAGTGCCCTGTGCTAGTGGGAGGTGTCCCTGCCTATGGCAGGGGGTTGGAACTGGCTGAGCTTTGAGGTCACTTCCAACCTAAACCATTCTATGATTCTATGATCTTGAAAGCTGTGTTTTGTTTGTTCATTTACTTGTTTGTTGTCCTGTTGTGGGTTTCAAGAGCCGACAGAGTGAAGCTCTCAAATGAATTGGAGAAAAAAAAACAGAATTATATTTGGAGAGAGTTACAGACAGAAATTCCAAGGCAGATACAGAATCCATAAGTGAGCCCCCTTGAATTTTCCCCCAACCCCAAACTAAATCTCTCATCCCCAGTGCTCCAATCCTCCCCCCCTCATGCCTCTGCCATCCAAGAGGCCTAAGCACAGCCTCTGCAGGCCCCAACCAGGCCTATCCTTACAGGTTTGTCCTGAGAACGCAGCTCCTGGCCGGCAGAAGGCTGGAGGGGGAGGAAAAGAGCACAAGCTGGGCTGGCCCTGAGCTTATGAAGAGATAGCAGAATTGTGGCATTGAATAACAATCCTCAAGTCCCTAGAGGACTTTCTTAACCCTATAGTTGCCAACCTGGGACATTTGTAATCACAGATTTCCTTTAGGAGGAGCTGAACAAAATAAGCACCTTCATGAACTGCTGAAAACAACATGGCAGGTTGAGGGAGATGAGAGCTTTGCTAATTCCAAGCAATTCAGGTGAAATGCTTTACAACTGGGATGTCATCTGCAGAAATCTCGACATCTCCTGCCTGGGTACTACGAAATTAGATTGTAACTAAATCATTTGATGTAGCAAACTCCTACTACCTCTCACTGCTTGGATTCTTTATGTTCAGTTTTGTCATCTGACCTATGTATTTGGTTGGGTATTTGGTATTTCTTTTCTGTGAAGAACACTGAGCATCCATAGATCCAAATCCTCAGACACCAGAAGCACTTTCTGTTGTAGGAATTAATAAACTGTTATGAAATTTGAATATTAATTTCTGTATGAATATTAATTTCTGACAATATTAAAAATTTTGGGAAAATTCCCTGAGATTCTTTGGGTTTTCAGTCGACAGGAAGCAGCTGCACCAAAGGTACTTAGGAACACCAAAGTAAACAGTTTAAACAATCAGAACTGGGAAAACAGGAACTCAAAACCAGGAACAGTTCTAACTATGCTTGCAGAGCCTTAGCATTAACTCCAGCAGATGTACTCAAGATGCCTTGGTCTCTGAGCAAGTTTCCTGTACAAGAAGGCTTCCAAAACTCTCAATAATGAGCCTGGGATAAAATAAAAAATATTCCAGGCAGAGGGAAGGAGAGAAGAGCTGAGTTGCTGCAAAGCTGCTGGTGCAAGCTGCAAACAGGTAGCCACAAGGATCCCCAGTATTTGAGCTGCAAATGGGTACTGCTCCTGTTGGAGAGTCAGTGCAGAAAGGCGGGAAGGCAGGAAGGCAGGAGAGCAGAGAGGCAGGAAGGCAGAAAGGCAGAAAGGAGGAAGGCAGAGAGGCAGGAAGGCAGAAAGGAGGAAGGCATGAAGGAGGAAGGTAGGAAGGAGGAAGGCAGGAAGGCAGAAAGGCAGAGAGGCAGGAAGGCAGAGAGGCAGGAAGACAGGAAGGCAGGAATTCAGGAAGGCAGGAAGGCAGAGAGGCAGAAAGACAGGAAGGCAGAGAGGTAGAAAGACAGGAAGGCAGAGAGGCAGAAAGACAGGAAGGCAGAGAGGNAGGAAGGAGGAAGGCAGGAAGGCAGAAAGGCAGAGAGGCAGGAAGGCAGAGAGGCAGAGAGGGAGAGAGGCAGTGAGGGAGAAAGGCAGAGAGGGAGAAAGGCAGAGAGGGAGACAGGCAGGAAGGCAGGAATTCAGGAAGGCAGAGAGGCAGGAAGGCAGAAAGGAGGAAGGCATGAAGGAGGAAGGTAGGAAGGAGGAAGGCAGGAAGGCAGAAAGGCTCAGGTTCTAAATCACCCCCCATTAAATACATCGTTTTGAAAATGAAGCTGGCCAACAGGCACTGGCAGCATCGTTCTGCCCAATGAATTCAAAGCTTCCTGCCCTGTGTGACCATGCAGGCAGGTTGAGGGGCAGCACCAGACACCTGATGTGGTGCTAAGCTCCCAGCCCTCAAGGCTTTCCTGCTCCACTGTTTGCTCCTTCTACTAAACTCTGGGACCACAGCAGAAGGAGGAGAGCAAGGGTTAAACCTGCCTGGCAGGATTTATGCCCTACCAGGACATCTCATTTGGAAGGTGCCACCAAAAGCANAAGGCTCAGGTTCTAAATCACCCCCCATTAAATACATCGTTTTGAAAATGAAGCTGGCCAACAGGCACTGGCAGCATCGTTCTGCCCAATGAATTCAAAGCTTCCTGCCCTGTGTGACCATGCAGGCAGGTTGAGGGGCAGCACCAGACACCTGATGTGGTGCTAAGCTCCCAGCCCTCAAGGCTTTCCTGCTCCACTGTTTGCTCCTTCTACTAAACTCTGGGACCACAGCAGAAGGAGGAGAGCAAGGGTTAAACCTGCCTGGCAGGATTTATGCCCTACCAGGACATCTCATTTGGAAGGTGCCACCAAAAGCAGGTGGTGTCTGATGCTCTATGACTCTACATCAGCATAGTACCAGGAGATAATGAAGCTGAGCTCCAGCAGCTGAGGCTGGGTAGCCTTCTAGCTGCAGGAGAAAAGTCAGCCTGGGACAGAGAATTGATCTTAATGACAGAATGGCATTACATCTGGGAGGTGAGCCAGAAAACAACTACCACAAAACTCAACCTGTGCAGTGCATTACATCTCTGCACACCCCCACCACACTCTCAAATCCCCACTCCTGCTTTCCTTCTGGAGTTGAAAAAGGAGCACCCTCCACAGGTCCATTAGGAGCAGGGAAAAGTGATCCCTTTAAAGATTCAACTTCTTTTGTTTCCTGTGTTTTGGCTTCTGTTCACTTAGATAAATAAATGAAGTCTGTCATTAGCGTTGTGTAATCAGCCTGCACTCAGAAACAGAGAGGGAGAATACTGCCTGGCACTTGAACTACTTGATTCTCTTATAAGGCTGTAGGGCAGTTCTTGTTCTGATAGTAAATAAAGAAGGACATCAGATCTGTATCTAAAAGCTGTGCAAGAACTGGCTGGATACCAGTAGTGAATGAGTAGAGAATGAGTCTATTGGTAACAAAATAGATCTCAGAGATTTAAAAGACTGCGAGATAGGCCAAGTGGTTGCTAAGCTTTAGATTTACAGCTCCCTTTGAAGACTTGACTGAAATGGTAATGACAAAGGAGTTTTGCTTAGCATGCCTGCTATGGCTTTGTGAGAAATCAGCTGTCTCACTCTGTGTCTGCACCTGTGTGCTGAATCCCCTGGTGGTATACTCCTGGGGCTGGTTTCTATTCAGGGCACTTTTATGTGAGCTCTGAATTCACTCCTCCAGGTTTATCTCATGGCCACATCTTGCACTTGAGTCCTGCAACTTGGTCTGTGTCCCAGATCTGATAATGTAGATATATTCTGAAGAGGCTTGCCAACAACAGAGGTATTTTGTTTCACAGAGCATAATAAGAGAAGATGATACCTGCAGTGCTTTCCAGTGGTGCAGCCATAAAATCCCAGCACTGTTAGCTCACTTTCATTCTGAATTTAAGATCAGAGTTAAAAATCAATAATGCCTTGGAATTTGAAACCCATGCAAGTGAAACTGTAGAAAAGTTTAGTTTTGACATCACTGCAGCTGAGAGTCACTCCACATGTTAAAAAAGGCAAAGTAGTTTGATTCCATATGTTAAAAAGGCAAAGTAGAAGCAGTTTGTAGGTTTTTTTTTACTGCTGGGTTCATTTCCTTCTTCCTTTTAAAGTTTGTGGCAGCCTTTGGGTGACTTTTCTGCTGCATGGAAGCACAACACTGCCTGTGTTTCAGGCCAGGCCAGCTGAACAGAAGAATGATCAGCAAGGAAATTAGAAGACACCATAGAAAGACCTCTCAAGTAAATCAAAACCACAAAAATAGTGTGAATACAAACCCATAATTGTCTGAACTGAGTCTACAATCATCTTTCAAGCCAGAGAAAAGAATGATTAACCTAACCTTGGGGTGGAACTGCAAAGCATATACTGGCACAAAGCAACATACCCCTTGACTGCATCAAAAAAGACTTAGTCCTCACCAAGGGCTGAGATAGCCTCCAAAAGACTTCATTTCCATGTTCTTTGGAATCTATACCCACAGCCATGTCAACCATACTGCTCCATTGCTTTCCTTCCATAGGCTATCTTGATGATAGAGCCACCTGGTAAAAAGGATTCTGAGTTGTATCATGCAAGATAAAGGTCCTAAGCAAAATTTCCTTATGCTTAGCAGGTTTTCTGTAGCAGGTGTTGCAGAAATTACATTGCAACAGAATTAAAGGTGTTCTGCCCAGGTTTGATACAGGTTTATTAGAGCTCATTCCCCAGAGACCCAACAAATAAGTGATCTTTAAAGTCAGCAGAGTTTCATTCTGGCTCTTAAGGGTGATGTATGCCTGTTTCAATGTATATGAGCCAGCTTATAGCTATCTTGCCTTCAGCCTCCTGAAGCAAAGGAATGGGTATGAGGAAAGCACTCTTGAGGTCCCTACAGTTATAAAATTTATCCCACTTGATAAACAGAGAAGAGACTATGAGTCTGAGGAACATGGATCTCAAGGATGTTTTTCCTCAAGCACATAAGCTAACATGAATGAGTAGAATCATAGAATGGTAAGGTTGGAAGGGACCTCAAAGCTCAGCCAGTTCCAACCCCCTGCCATTTGCAGGGACACCTCCCACTAGCACAGCTCACTCAAGGCCTCCTCCAACCTGGCCTTCAACACCTCCAGGCAGGGAGCAGCCACAACCTCCTTGGGCAACCTGTGCCAGTGTCTCAACACCCTCACTCCAAACAACTTCCTCCTAACAGCCACTTTCAATCTCCCCTCTGCCACTTCAAACCCATTCCCCTTGTCCTGCCATTCCCAGACCTTGGCAATAGTCCCTCCCCAGCCTTCCTGGAGCCCCCTTCAGATCCTGGAAGGCTACNCACACTGCTCTTGCTGCAGCCCAGCACACAGTTGCTGTCTGGGCTGCACTCACACTGCAGCCTCAGCTTGAGCTTTTCCTCACCCCACACCCCCAGGGCCTCTTCCTCAGGGCTGCTCTCAGCCATTCCCCACCCAGCCTGCAGCTCTGCTTGGCATTGTGCCTACCCAGCTGCAGGACTTTACACTTGGCCTTGTTGAATGTGCTGAGGTTGGCCTGGGCACAGCTCTACAGCCTGTCCAGGTCCCTCTGGATGGATCCCTGCCCTCTAGCAAGTAAATATGAGCCAGCTTATAGCTCTCTTCAGCCTTCTGACGCAAAGGGGTGGATATGAGGAAAGCACTCTTGAGGTGCCTACAATTATAAATTCTATCCCATTTGATAAACAGAGAAGAGATTATGAGTCTGAGGAACATGGATCTCAAGCCTATTTTTCCTCAAGCACATAAGCTAAGATGAATGAGTAGGGTCTGGACATTTTGGAGCCCCATGGCTACTACCATTCTACTGGCATTTCTCCTTCAAATTAACAGCTTGGAGAAGGGAAGAAAGAAGCAAAAGAGGAATTAAGAAATGTCTGCTTTTCTGTCAACAATTTCTCCTCCAGAATGAAACTGCCTCTTAAGAGCAGGGGTTAGGAAGAAATAAGATTTCAAGTATTATAAAGATATTAGTATGTTTAAGCACCTAGCACAACAAACTTGTTGAAGATGAGATAGGTTTTCCAGGGGATAAAAGGGAAGAGTCATTTTAAGATTGAAAGAAGACAAAAAGGGCTGTGCTTAACAGGAGCAAAGGACTACCCAACTCAGCAGGCTGTTTTCAGTAGCTGTCATCAGCAAACACTTAGGGAAGGGTAAGAACAAGGTAAAAACAGGATTCTTTCTCTGATCTCTTCCTGAGCCTCAGGACTGAGTTAGATGTATTTAGCAAATCTTTTTCCATTTTTTTTTTTCCCTTTCTTTTTTTCTCCAATCCTCCCTTGAGCCCATGTAAAATTTAGAATCTATTATGTCCTCTGGCAAGGAGTTCAACAAGGCTGTTACTCCTTACTTTAAGTGCCATCTTTTAGGGCTTGTTTTCACCCTGGCTCCTCTTATCTCTTTTCCAAGCTGAAAAACCCTTGTTTACTTAGTTTTTGCTTGAAAACATTCCACTCCTGCAGTCATCTTTTCTTCCCTTATCTGACTGTTTTTTTGTTACTATCTTTCCTGGGGGGGAAAGAACTGCACATAACACTAGAGATGTTGGCTAACACAAATTTAGCTGGCAACATTATGACTCCAAGTCTCCCTTTGATGGTGAAGGAAGAAGTGCCTGATCACATTTTAAAGGTATTTGGTTTTTTTTTGTTTGTTTGTTTGTTTTTTCCCTGTAGCTGTAACCAGTTCTGTTCTCTACTTCAGTTCTCAGAGGGAGATTCTGAAGCATGCACATTAGGCACAGAAGTGCCATAAATAAATTATCATAGAATCATAGAATGGTAAGGATGGAAGGGACCTCAAAGCTCAGCCAGTTCCAACCCACTCCCACAGGCAGGGACACCTCCCACTAGCACAGGTCACTCAAGGCCTCCTCCAACCTGGCCTTCAACACCTCCAGGCAGGGAGCAGCCACAACCTCCCTGGGCAACCTGTGCCAGTGTCTCACCACCCTCACTGCAAATAACTTCCTCCTAACA
>VWYK01120037.1:13712-26804 GCA_013399775.1 Semnornis frantzii
AAGGACCGGGGAAAGGACCAGGGGAAGGACCGGGGCAAGGACCGGGGAAAGGACCAGGGGAAGGACCGGGGGAAGGACCAGACACCCAGCGGCTTCACCCACAGCATAGGGAGCTCAGCCTCTGCTCATTGCAGTCATTCTGGACCAGAGAGGAGGTACCTGGGCAAAGAGGATGCTTGGTTTGTCTCTTGTGACACCCACAGCCTGGCAAAACTCTTGGGGTTTAGAGATCAGCCTTGAGAAGAAGCTGCAGGAAAGTGCCTTCAAAATGCCTGAGGGTTTGCTGGTAGCGGATGTCCTTCCATGTGCTTGCACCACCACATCCAAGAGTCTTCTCCTCTGCAGTTCTCACCATCCAGGAGGACCAAACACTTCTCCCTGCCTCCACGAGTCTCTGTTTCCCACTGCTGTGCACTCTCTTTGCCTCTGCACTCCATAAGCCCAGGGGACCCAGCGTGAAAGATCCCATCCCAACAAGCAATACATCAGTGTCATCGCTTTGGGTTTCAAATGTATTCTTCTGTCAATTTTTAATTTAGAGTGGCTTTTTTTTTTGTGCTTTTCCTTTTTTTTAACAAGTCAGCCCTCAGAGTGCTGCCAATTTAAAGCACTGTGCACAGTGCTACAAGAGCTCCTCGTTTCCACTTTGCCTGACAGGTATCCACGTCCCTCTGACACCTCCACTCTCCTCCAGTTGCTTCTAGGTAGCAAAAGCTCCCCTAAGCATTTTCCACAGTTATTGAAACCACTGACTCATCTGCCCAGAAATTAATATACACTGGGAAGGAATCTGTTTGGGCTCATGTTTCTTAAGTGCTGATGAATTCCAATTATGGTTACAGCAGATCCACCAGTACCACAGACCATCACATCAAAGAGCCAACCAGCCAGGGAAACCCCCGAGTCAGAACTTCCAGAGGGGTTGTTGCAAACTTCTTTTCAGCCCAGAGAGCACTTCACAAGCATTAGTTCTGCCTGACTCCTTCCCCAGGGAGGCAGGAGCTGCTGTACTCCTTACACAGATGGCATAATGGTGGCACAGAGCAGGGATGTGGCTTCTCCAAGGTCCTCTGAAGGACCTGATGCCAGTTGTGGGCAGTCAATATAGAATCATGGAATGGGAAGGTTGGAAGAGACCTCAAGGATCAGCCAGTTCCAACCCCCTGCCATAGGCAGAGACACCTCCCACTAGCACAGGTCACTCAAGGCCTCATCCAACCTGGCCTTCAATACCTCCAAGGGAGGTTGTGGAGCACAGAAGAGCTGCAGGGAGGTTGTGGAGCACAGAAGAACCCAACGGGATCAAAGATCCCATTCTGTGCTTCTGTGCTCCACAACCTCCCTGGGCAACCTGTGCCAGTGTCTCACCACCCTCACTGCAAACAACTTCCTCCTAACATCCAGAGGAACCTCAGCTTCCAGACTTCCACCTTCTCCAGGAATCCTGAGCTCTAGAAGAGGACAGAAGTGCTTGGTAAAGCCAGGTGGTCAGGATACAAGAGCAGACACCAAAGGTGATGCACAGGGTGGATGAGCAAGCACACAGCTGCTGCAGTCTTCATCTTGGACCTTTGCTGCCCAGGCTGTGCCAACGATGCTCTCCCTGCTCTTCTGAAGGCTGCCAGAGGAGCTGATTGAGGTCCAAGCTAAATCCTTGCTTGCTCAAGTGTCTGTACTCTGCCATCTGTTCCAGCAGTACCTTATGTCATCTAGAAAGGCCAGAGCTGCCCTCCAGGAAGCCCAGGAGTGGTACAAGCCTGAGAGTCTGAAGTGTCAGCAGGAGCATCCTGTGGGGAAATGTGATTTCCTGGAGTTTACAAGCCGAGGATGGGAACCCAGGAGATCTCAGCAGGCAAGGAGGCACTGAGCACTACAGGGGAGTTGTCAAAGGGAACAGGAAGAGCTGAGGGCAAAAACACAGCAAGAGCAGCAGGGAGCCTGGAGGAAGGAGGGTTTGTTGACTTTTTTTAGGTTGTACTGTCTGGAATTGTTGTCCTTCATCTGCTCCTCTCCAGTGCTCCTGCTCTGGTGATCACTTTAGAAATGAAGGCTGCCACCATGGCTCTTCTCCTCTTGGTAACTGCCCCACTGGATGGTTCTCAAAACCTTCTGCTTGCCTTCTGCACCAAAATATATCAGAAGAATGTCATTAAGCTCACCAAGGGAGAGCTCCCATCTCCAGAGTTTGTTTCAGGACCATGTCTTGGTAGGCACCAGTGCATGGCAAGCTCTAAAACACAGCCCCCAGGGTGGGGTGTGCTTTAGCCAGGGGAAGAGGGGACAGCAGTCAGCAGAACACAGGCTTGCACTAGGGTCTTGCTGCTCCTAGGGAAGGGTTTGGGTACTGCCCACCAAATGAGTGGCAGGGATCTGTGGTGGACTTCCATCAGCAGGAGGGGAGGAAGAGCTTTGCTCCATCTAAACACACGTGGAACACTGCCTGGCTTTGCAAGAGAAGCTATGAGCAGCCTGAAAAGACCTTTGCAGCCAGCAAAGCAGAGATGAAGTGAGCAGGAAGCCTTCCAAGCAGTATGGGGGGGTGCTGCTGGGGAAGGGGCTGCTGTAGGAGACCCTCACTCCACCCTGCAGCAGAAGGTGAGCTTTGTAGGGTGGGGAAAATCTGTCACACCACAGCAGGGCAGCAAATGAAGACCAAAACCCAAACTGTGTGGCTGCTGTGAGCTAGGAGTTTCCAGGAGTTCAGGAGGAGGAGGAAGGAAGAGGAAAAGCCTTTCCAGCAAGAGGTCTAGTTGGGAATTTTCCTTCTGGCAGTCAGCTCCACACTTAAACTACATGACCACCAGACCCTCCTCTGACCCAGTTTCACTCTAGGCCTGAAAGTAAGTCTCCCTCTCCCCCTTCTCCCTCTCTCACCAACTCACCTAAATGCAGAAGGCATTTAAAGCACTGCAGCCCAATCTTATTTCACACCATGTAATTCTCTGCAAGCCTTTATGGCTGCCTTGCTGGCATGTGCTAATCAAACATCAGCAGAGATGAGGGACAGGGAAGAGACTGAGCTCCCAGACCTCTGCATGGGGAGGCACTGCAATGCCAAAGCTCCCAGGAATGCTGCCTATCAAAGCCCCAGTTTTTACTTTTTACCATTTTACCCATTTTACCAGAGAATTTCATGCTTAACAAAAGGGGAAACAATCACATTTCAAATTTAAGTTTTTTGCTACTCTTCATCCCTGGAGATACTCAAGGTGATGCTTGATGAGGCTATGGGAGATCTGATCTAGTTGGGGATCATAGAATCACAGAATCAGCCAGGTTGGGAGAGAGCTCCAAGCTCCCCCAGCCCAACCTAGCACCCAGCCCCAGCCAACCAACCAGACCATGGCACTAAGTGCCCCAGCCAGGCTTGGCTTCAACACCTCCAGGGATGGGCACTCCACCACCTCCCTGGGCAGCCCATTCCAATGCCAATCACTCTCTCTGCCAACAACTTCCTCCTAACATCCAGCCTAGACCTGCCCTGGCACAGCTTGAGGCTGTGTCCTCTTGTTCTGTCCCTGGGTGCCTGGCAGCAGAGCCCAACCCCAGCTGGCTACAACCTCCCTTCAGGGAGCTGCAGAGAGCAATGAGCTCTGCCCTGAGCCTCCTCTTCTGCAGGCTGCACACCCCCAGCTCCCTCAGCCTCTCCTCACAGGGCTGTGCTCCAGGCCCCTCCCCAGCCTTGCTGCCCTTCTCTGGGCACCTTCCAGCACCTCAACATCTCTCTTGAATGGAGGGGCCCAGAACTGGGCACAGCACTCAAGCTGTGGCCTGAGCAGTGCTGAGCACAGGGGCACAAGAACCTCCCTGCTCCTGCTGCCCACACTGCTCCTGCTGCAGGCCAGGATGCCATTGGCTCTGCTGCCCACCTGGGCACACTGCTGCCTCATCTTCAGCTCCTCTCTGCCAGCACCCCCAGGTCCCTCTCTGCCTGGCTGCTCTCAGCCACTCTGTCCCCAGCCTGGAGCACTGCTTGGGGTTGTTGTGGTCAAAGTGTAGAAGTGTCTCTGCTTACTACAAGTGGGTTGGACTGGATGAGCTTGAGAGATTCCTTCCAGCCTGGGTGGTTCTATGATTCAAAGCCCTGCCTGACACCACAGCCAGGACATGTCCTCCTCTGTGCACGCTGCTCCTCAAAGTGAGAGCTGCCACACTGGGCCAAAAGCATGCAGAAACATTTACTTCTAATGGCACTACCACACTTGCACAGGCAACTACAGCTAAGAACCCACAGCCCCAAGTTCAACCTCAGTGCCGAGCCAGCCCATGCGCAGAGCAAAGCGAGCGGAGCGCTACCCGAGGTGCCAGCAGGAAGCTGCAGGGCGTGCACACAACCTGCTGCATGTGGGACACGTGGGATGGGCAGTGGGGGAGCGTGTGAGAGGAAGGCAGAGAGAGATGCTGCAGCAGAGAGCACGTGGCAGGGAGCAGAGCAGTGCCAGAGAGGGGCTGGCGAGCGCGGGCACACACACGTGTGAGGCCGGCGGCGCTGCCGAGCGCCTGCTCGCACTTTGCATCAGGGGTTTAATGGCTTTTAACAGGAGACTTTGTAAGCAATCAGGAATTGGAACAAAAGGAGCTGGGGGAATAATTACTCCAACCAGGGGAGCTGAAGAACATGGTGAAATGGCGTGCTGAGCAATCATGCTAATTAAAGGCACCCAGAAGAATCGGGAGAGAGACGCCAAATGCTTTTCACTCTGCTGCCCTAATCCACTAACTGCCTCCTCACTCTGACTCCCACCAGCTGTGGGAAGGACAGCTCTGCCTGACTCAGTGTGGAACTAAACAAGTGACATGGGAGTGGAAGTTGGTCCCCTCACTGCAGCTTGGCCCACCAGACTTGCCAGGGATCTGGGCAGCCTGATCTAGTTGAGGATGCTCCTGCTGACTGCAGAGGTGGTTGGACCTGATGACCTTTGGAGGTCCCTTCCAACCTAGACCATTCTGTGCATAAGCAGCAGCTGCTTTGCACCAGCAGCCTGGGGTGGAGCCAAATGCCCCCCCCAGCCTCTGGCTGAGCAGTAAGGATCCAAAAACCCTGCTGTGTGGCTGCCTCTCTGCAATTAGCTGCATTATGAGGCTCAGCACAGAGGTTTACCCTGGGCAGTGTCTGGGGACCATGCTTCCAGCACTGAATATTCTGTTTTCCTGCCTCTCCAGCTTTGGTCATCACTCAGTTGGATCCACTCAGGTTGGGGCAGGACATCTTTCCAATGGGCAGACATCTTCTAAGCAAAGAGCATCATCCTAACCTTAAAATGCCAGCTTAAAAGTATCAGCTTCAAGTGCTCAAAATGCCAGCTGGGTTTCATGCCATGCTAGCATCAGAAGAACAAGAATTAACACTACAACATGGGCAGAGTTTTTTTCCCCAGAGCAAGTGGAGACTAGGAAAAAGTCCATGCTGCAGGGAAATGAAATGAAGGTAGTATTGATCCAACAGACCAGAGGCTTTATAGACCAAAGTAAAATTGTAAGCACTCATCCTGGTGTAAAACCCAAGACAGACTCCTCAAGGAGCTGCCAGCTCTTGGCCTGTTGGGGATGATCTTCCTTGGCCATTGCTGGAGTCCAGCAGGGCCCTACATACAAAGGCAGGTGGGAGCAGAAAACACCATTAGCAGAGCAGCACACAGCAGTGGGATCACACACCCAGCACACAGAGGTCTCTTTCTGTCCCTTCCCACCTCCAGGAGAAAGTCCACCCCTAGTAACTGCCTGGGGGAGAGCAGAGCTGGGATCGTGCCTGCAGCAGCGCAGATCTGAGTTTTGCTGCAGCAGCTGCCCAGGTTGGCACACAGAGTAAGAGCTGCACACGGGAGGGAGGCAGGGCACCAGAGAAGCAAACGCTAACAATTGCCATCGAATAACAGCTTCCTACTTAAAAAGCAATGGGTTGTTTGTTAATCAACAGGTCCATTAACAGGGAGCAAATGCCTCTCTAATGGACACCCACAGGATCACAGGCTGAACTATTTGTGTGCAGCATCTTTTGATTGATTCACCCCAAAGATCATCAAGTAAATGAGGGAGGATGTAATACTTCTGCAGGAAACATTCCGCGGCGGATACACTGATGGCGAGGCTCAGGCAGCTGCTCTGTGCCAGTCTCTTCTTAAAGAGACTTCAGATTTCATCCTCTGATTAAGCATTTCAAAACTGAGAACAGATCAGGGGTGTTGGCTTGGCCATGGCAGGCACTTAAGCCTATGGAGCCCTGGTATCCTGCCAGGGAGGTCCACATGAGTGGGCAATGTCCAGCCTGCTCCCTTTCTTCCTGCCCTCAAGGTTTGTGATCCCTTTGCCCAGCTGCACAGATCACTGCTGTGTGTTTCAGCCACCCCACTGCCTGGCCTCTTCCTGCTACCTCTAAATCCTTCACTCAAGCCAAAGCAGCCTGCTCAGTGACATACCAGGAGCACAGGTCTGTTGGCTCATCTGTTCAGCTCCTGCCTGCAGCTAAAGCTGCAAAACCAGAGTGCATTTTGGCTGCCAACAGCTCTAAGGCTCTCATTGGGCCACCTCAGTAAAGCCATTTTTAATCAAGCACCCAGCAAATGCCCAATGGGGCAGGAGTCACCAAGGATGGAGAGCAAGGAGTACCCTGAGAACAAAGGAATCACAGCACCATGCAGGTTGGTAAAGCCTCTCAGCATCACGAAGTCCAACCTAGAACCCTACTCTACAAGATCCACCTTAAACCATAGAATGGAAAGGTTGGAAGGGACCTCAAGGATCATCCAGTTCCAACCCCCTGCCATAGGCAGGGACACCTCCCACTAGCACAGGGCACTCAAGGGCTCCTCCAACCTGGCCTTGAATACCTCCAGGGAGGGAGCAGCCACAGCCCCAAGCACCACATCCAAACCACCCTCAAACACATCCAAGGTTGGGGACTCCACCACCTTCCTGGGCAGCTCATTCCAGTGCTTGACAGTCTCCAAGAGCCATAAGAAGAAGAGCAATGAAGCCATCAGCTCAGTCATTTGCCACCCCAGCAGTGCCAGCTGGCAGACATGGCCCACAGGCTAAGAGCTTCCTGCAACCTCTGGTTTGCAAAAGCAGGTTCCCTTTCCCACAGACCAAGCACTGGGTTGACACCTCCTTTATGAGCTGCTGAAAAAGCACCATCTTCTGCATGAGCTCTGGAACAACACAGTGACACTTGCAGGTTATGAGGGAGCCCTGCCAGTGCTCCCCAAGTCACAGCCCTGGAGCTGCTGAAGCTGCCCTGAATGAGACCAGTGGGGTCAGGAGACCTGGGCTGCTGCCACCACTTCTGAAAGGACCTGCTTGTTTCACATGGAAATGAGACACACACAGTGAGATCAGACCCTCCTTTTCCCCACTCTGAGCTACTCATAAATAACAGGCAGGAGGCAGATTAGGAATCTCTGAGGCAGGTGAAAGACAGAGGGACAAAGGACTGAGCATCCAGCTGGAGGCAAAAGGAGAAAGTTTAACCACTTGCCTAGGTCCCAAGGGGAGACACAAGATCACAAGATGCCAGGAGTTGGAAAAGATCCTAAGAGATCACAGGTTCAGAGGATGTCAGGGTTTGGAAAGGACCCAAAGAGATCATCCAGTCCAAGACCAGACAATCCAGCTCAGGGCACACAGAACACATCCAGACAGGCCTGGAAAGGCTCCAGAGAAGGAGACTCCACAACCTCTCTGGGCAGCCTGTGCCAGGGCTCTGGGACCCTTCCAGGCAAGAAGTTGCCCTTGTGTTGAGCTGGAACCTCCTGTGCTGCAGCTTCCATCCATTGCTGCTTGTCCTATCCCAGGCAGCAGTGAGCAGAGCCTGTCCCCCCTACTCCTGACCCCCAGCCCTCAGAGATTGATAAACATTGATTAGATTCCCTCTCAGTCTTCTCCTCTCCAGACTAAGCATCCCCNCAAGATGAGGTCTCCCAGGGCAGAGCAGAGGTGGAGGAGAACTCCCTTGATCTGCTGGACACACTCTTCTGAATGCACCCCAAGATCCCATTGCCTTTCTTGGCCACCAGGGCACATTGCTGCCCATGGATGTTCTCCACCAGCACTCCCAGGTCCCTCTCCACAGGGCTGCTCTCCAGCAGATCACCTCAGATATGCTCCTTCAAAAGGGCATCCAACCTGCTGGAGTGATGACTCTCTGAGGCAAATCAAAGGTGCCAGCAGCTACAAATGGGGACCTTTGTCTGCTACAGCTTCCATCCCTTCCCCCCTTCAGCACCAGCAGGAAAACAAATAAATAAATAACAGAACCTGCAGGTCCCATTCAGGCTGGGAGCCAGCACAGCCAGGCAGCAAGGTAAGAGCTGCAGGTAAAAGCTTGGCTGAGGATGCTGGGCCTCTGCCCACACTTTTTATTTTTTTCTTTTTGAAGAAAATCAAATCGAGTTTGTATTGACTGCAGAGCAAATGAGACAACATTATACAGGACACGACCCTCTGCAATCAAATTAGGTCACTGCAACACCAGAACCAGCACGAAATGTGTAGCCCTGGGAGCATAAAGGATCAAGGAGAGTGATTTTATGCTGCAAACGTTGAGAGACAAAAGAAAAATGAACTTTATCAGGACATCAAGCATAAGCAGGGTGAGATAAATCTGGAGTGGCAGGAACAAGCAGCACTCCTGTCTCAGGGCTTCCCTCCCAACTCCCTTCTCTGTACCCCCCACCCCAAAGTGCCCTGCCACTTCTCAGAGCTGGTTGTCAAAAGCACGGCAAGTGCTAGGAAATCTCTTTGCCACTTCCTGCACAGCTTCCCTGCTTCCCTTCCCCAGAGCTTGAACATCTTCCAAAGAGCACAGAGCAGGTTGCCAGCCGCAGCCCTCGCTGTGTCAGCAAAATGCCCAACAGCAACATGCCCAAGGTGCTGATCTCAGGAGTGCTGAGACCTGTTCAGATAGGGGACTTGGTGTCCTACTTTTGCTGCAGGTCACCACTTTTGTGTCTATATTTACACTGCACACAGATCAACGCAGAGAAGAAGAAACACAGGGTCCAGCTGTGCAGACTTTCCCCATCGCGTTTTGGCACTCAGCTCTCTTAGAACCATAGAATGGGAAGGTTGGAAGGGATCTCAAAGATCAGCCAGTTCCAATTCCCTGCCATAGGCAGGGACACCTCCCACTAGCCCAGGTCACTCAAGGCCTCCTCCAACCTGCCCTTGAACACCTCCAGGGAGGTTGTGGAGCACAGAAGCACCCAACGTGATCTTTGATGCATGTCTCTTGGCTTCACAGCCTCTCTTCTAACTGTTTCTCATCTCTTGTACTTTACCAAGATGGAATGGTAAGGTTGGAAGGGACCTCAAGGATCATCCAGTGCCAACCCNATCCTGCAAGGCCACTCCAAGCTCTCCTGGAAGCCTTCTCCTCTGCAGGCTGCAGAGCCTCAACTCTCTCAGCCTGCCCTCCTATACGAGAGCTTCCCAGCTTAGATCTCTCAACTCCTGCTTCCTCAGAGTACCCCTGCACAGATCACACACTCTCTCCCCACCTCATCCCAGCTCTTTCACATTCCAAACCCATGGGAAAGCCTTCATCACCCAACTGCTGAGCAACCACCAGCAGAGGCAGCTCCAGAGAGCTGTTTCCACCCAAACACCCCTCTACAAGAGGGGAAGAAAGCCTCCAGTGGTCCAAGTGCTCATGTTGGTAGTTAGCTATGGTGATGTGGAGCCCACCACACATCTCTGTTAAGGTGGAGGTGGGTCAGCACTGTGCACAGCAGCAGGACTTGTGCATCACTACACCACAACTGTACTCTGTGTGAGCTGGGAAGTGATCACCCCAGGCAGGCCAACACCCAGCTCAGCACAACTGCCCCACTGCCTGCTTCATCAGAGGAGTATTCATCCTGCTCCATGCAGGAAGGAGGACACAAAGCTTCCTGAAGCCTGTGATTCACACAGCAGTCTGGGCCAGTAGCTTCCCAGCTGTATAATGAGCACATCACTTTCAGCTAAGCTGCTTCTCCAAAGATGAAGAAATGGAAAAGAATAATCGAAGCAAACTCTGATAGAGTTTTTGATTAAGCTGCTGATGATCAATGGAAGTTATCTGCAGGGCACAGAGTGTTAATGAGCTACCATTCCTCTAGCAAAGGAACAGCTGAGCCCAAGTTCCTTGCTCCACACAACCCACAGAGGTCAGGGAGACCACCAGCTCCTCCAGGACTGATAACACAAGAACATGGCCCACCAAGCCCACAGGTCTCCCCTGCCCTCAGTCATGTTAAAAGGGTGATGGTGGAAGAAGAAAAAGAAATAACCTTCAAGAGAAACTTGGCTAGGAAGAAAGGAATGAAAAAGGCTCTAACAGGCCTTGGGGGAAAGAAAAAAAACCAACCCAGAACACTGAAAATGGAGAAGGCAAAGACATTGAAACCTTCACAAAGAGCTCCACCAGTTTAAAGGGGCCTCAGAGCTCTGCAGCTGGCACAGCTACAGCAGCCAGCAGGAGGGACCAGGCAGGCAGGCTACCAGCTCCCTGCAGCCACTGCTGCAAGGCACACAATGACCCTCAGCACAGCCTGCAATTGCTGTCCCCTCGCCCCCTCCCCTGCAATGATCTCACTGCAGAGCAGTATTAGCTCTTACATCTTCATACTTATTAATTCATCCCCAAAGATTCCAAGGCATTAAATGAGAGACTCTACAGAGAACTTCTCCTGCTGATGTAGCCACCTGTTTAACTGCACACAGCAGCCAGGCTGAGGGAGGCTTTCAGAGAGCAGGAGGGAAGGGAGAGCTTCCTATTAAAGCCACAGAGAAGAGTCAAGGCTGAGATGAGCAGAGGCACAGAACATCATTACCGCTGCCTGGATTTAGCTGTTTCACTCTAACTAATCACTCCACTCTTCCAGAAATGTCCAGAGAACTGTTAGTGACCACAGGGAGCTGCCAGGATCTTTGCACTACATCTCCTCCCCGAGTTGCCTCCTCTGACAGCCCAGCCCAGCCTGCTGACAAAAGGGATTTGCTTTCCCTAAACTCTCTTAAGCCTTCTCATCCTTGGAGGGTCTAGGGAAAGCTGAGAAAAAAACCCCACCAGACAGGATACTCTTTCTGGAGTGTCCCAGTGGGAAGAGAGGGGATGAAGAGGACATGAAGATCTCTCTCCCAATCTCTCAGCTTCTCACGAGCTGGGGGTTTGCAATTGCCCTCTGCAGAGCCTGCGTCAAGGCAGATCATTAATACCACTTGACGCCGAGGATCTCTTGTATTAAAGAAGCCCTGCAATTACTTAGCTCCCATCTCTATATTATTCATAAGATCCATATCTATCATGGCTGTAGTATTTACACTGCTATGGGGAAATGCAATAAATAAGGCAATAAGCAGCTCCTTCCTACAGGTCAAGCTGAAAGCCTGCATCCCGGAGAGCTGCTCTCCTCGGGCAGCAGCAGGGCTCACAGCTCAGGCTCCCTGCTCAATCCCTTCAGCCACACCTAAAGCCAAGGCACAACTAACTGCCAGCACTTGGGCTGCAATCGAGTCCAGCTTCAACCAGGAGGCAGTGCCTGGGTGGAATGAGGTGCACAGAGCTCCCAGGAGGTGAGCAAGGAAAGATCTCTCCTGTGAGGAGAGACTGAGGCAGTTGGGGCTGTGCAGGCTGGAGAGGAGAAGGCTCCCAGGTGACCTTCTTGTGGCCTTGCAGGATCTGAAGGGGGCTGCAAGAAAGCTAGGGAGGGACTTTTTAGGCTATCAGGGAGTGATAGGACTGGGGGGAATGGAACCAAGCTGGAAATGGGGAGAGTCAGCCTGGATGTGAGGAAGAAGTTGTTCAGCATGAGGGTGGTGAGAGCCTGGCAGGGGTTGCCCAGGGAGGTGGTGGAAGCCTGATCCCTGGAGCTGTTTAAGGCCAGGCTGGATGAGGCTGTGGGCAGCCTGATGTAGTGTGAGGTGTCCCTGGGCATGGCAGGGGGGTTGGGACTGGCTGCTCCTTGTGGTCCCTTCCAGCCCTGCCTGATTCTAGGATTCTGTGAATTAGCCCAGAGAGCAGAGCAGAAGCGCAGCCTGGGTGCATGTAGGCAGAAAAGGACAATCCGAGCAAACCTACTTGGGAAGAAGCAGGAAACACTCAAAAATTCCTGTTTGGTGGGGCCATAATACAGAGCTGACAGCTCCCAGAACTTGTTTGTCTGTCTAAACTCCTGACTCCAAAAGGCTGGCTGTGAGAGGACTTCAGGTGGTGAGTCAAACACAACAGGGTCCAGCGGGCTGAACGTGGTGCAGACTGCTGGCTGTCAGCAACCTGCTGTGACCTTCAGCAAACTGATGTCTTTCCAGCTGCCTCTCCTCATCTATAAAATGGAGATGAAGATGCTTGGCAGCCCCTTGATGGGCTGGAAGAAGAAAAGCTTCTTTCCAGGAAATAGCAGAGGTGCAGGATGCCAGGTTACTTCTCCTCATTAAGAGGAGGATAAATCATATCCCATCCCTCAAATACTCAGCTGCCTGCCCTGCTCTTAGCAAGGTCCCCTCAACATCTGGGTTCTGTTGGGATCTGGCATGACAACAGGACAGTTCCAGCCCAGCTCTGGAATCTGCCCAGAACTCATTTTTAGCACAGCCCTCAGTGTGGGATTCAGCTGACTTCACACTGATCCCTGACTCCAAGCTAGCCTCACACTGCCTGCACCAAGGCAGGACCACCAAGAGCCCAGCCTGCGTGGCCTCCCTCACCCCAAAACTGATCCCTGACTCCAAGCTAGCCTCACACTGCCTGCACCAAGGCAGGACCACCAGGAGCCCAGCCTGCATGGCCTCCCTCACCCCAGAACAAGGAGTCTGACAAGAGGCAGATCCAAAGCATCCTATCTCCTTCTACATGTAGGAAGTAAGCTTTGGGCAGTCACCTCACATGGAGCTTCTCCTGCCATCTGGGGTTAAGTAAGAGCATAAGACACATCAAACAGTCCTAATTCCTAATCAGTCCTAGGTCCTAAGCTGGTCTTAAAATCCCAGAGCCCTCTGTCAACACCTTGATTTCTTTTTTTTCCCCATCTTGGATTGTGAGCCATGTGACAGAGCAGGAGGCTGTGCTGCCATTCAGCCAGACTGGGACAGGCTGAAGAGTTGGGCAGGAAGAGA
>VWYK01120039.1:0-95430 GCA_013399775.1 Semnornis frantzii
ATAAATTACTAATTTAGTATTGGAAAATACTCAGTTTTTCCTTCTACTTTTATGTTTCCAGTTAAAATTAGATTTCGGCTTCAACAGTATGCTGGAGAAGGAGTAATTCTTAATAACTTTGTTCCCACAGGATTTTCTTATTAAAACATGCACAGAAAAGAAGACAGGACTCTAATAAATCCAGAAACCTAGCAGCTTACAACAAAGTCACTCCAATGTGACTGTGGCTGCTGATCCCAAACACTTAAGTCTTTACAAAGACTGTCTAAATGCTCTGAAACATGCACAATCGGGAAGCAAGCCACAGGATTCCTCCAGCATGCACGCTGCAAGGGAAAGGCTGCATTTAGAAGCCACTGTTTTAAGATGGGATCTATCTTAAATTGATCATGCAGCCAGAGCTTAGCACTGATCTGCAAACACGTGTAGGAGGTTTCCCTACACAACTGCAGTTAACCACAAGAAGGGCTTGGGCACAGTCTGCCCTGTCCCTGTGTCAGGACCACTGAAAGGAAGTGAATTCCATTTCTATGTTCAGTCGGTTTAATAAAGAACACAGAGGAGCAGCCTTACCCTCTTTCCTGATCTCTGCAGGAACGTTACTGATGTTTAGTTCCTCGATATCCAGCTGCCAGAGATTAGCCAGCTGTCCAAGTTCTGGGGGAAGCTCTCGGATACCAGGGTTACTGTACAAAAACAAATAAATCTACCAACAACCAGGCTTTGTGTGTAAGTAGCTGCTCTCACGGACTCTCAGATTACACTATTCTCTCCGTGCAGAAATCTTCCATTAACATTTTAATAAGACTACTCAGCACTTTAATAGTAATTTCCATCCTAAAAGTGATGTATAACCTCAATTTATCCTCCGAGGCAGACAAGCGTAATCATCTTTACTGGATAGTTGAGGAAATAAAGGCAAAAATGATGAGTTACTGACTCTAACGCCATGGAAGCTGACAGCAAAAAGCCAGAATGAAGCAGAGCCACGTTAGATTCTCAGGCTTGTGTTCAAAGCATTAGATCATCTTCCCCAATTCAAAAGACCAGGCTCCTCCTTATCTAAAGCAAACGATGGGCACAGCACTAACAAGGGGCCGACTATTTCCAGCTTTTTGACTTCAAATCACTGGACATCTGGGGTGGGGCTCCACAGAAGACTGGTCACTAAAACAACACGGAAATAATACTGCAGAGCTTTTCCAGGACATGGACTTACTTTCCTAAATAAAGTTCTGTTAAACCTTTCAGAAGGCAAACGGACTGCGGGACGGAGTCCAGCTGATTGTCATTCAGATAAAGGACTTCCAGAGAATCACTCAGAAATGCTGGGAACTCCAAAAAAAGAGCTGGAACGAGACAAGAAACAAATTGCACCTTTAAAATACAATAAGCATCAAGGTTCTGAACCAGGAGTGTTCACCTTCACTTTTTAAGCAGGACATGAGGTCACGTTCCTTGGCGTGGAGCAAGAGGAGAAAAGCAAACAGGCTTCAATGGTACTCAAACATCAGTGCTCACACCTCAGGTTTTTAAAATCAAGGATGCATTTGTTTGAAGGTTACAGTCTCCAGGACCTCTGATGGGCTGAGAGAAGAACTCTAGGCCTGCCAAGACAGCTATACATCAGAGGATGAGTGGCACTATATTTCTTGCTGTTGAATAGTTGGCAATACCTCATGAGCTGCCCCTGCTCCAGCCTAACAGCTGGTAGTGAAAGGGCACAGCAAGGGCATGAGGGGTTCTCAATGTGTTTTCTTCTCTGTTGCCTGAGAAAAGCCAGAAGTCTGTCAGAATTTACGTTCAAGCCCCCACGATGCATCCTGAAGCAATTTATGGTGGATCATAGTCAACAACAGAGAAGAAAACCCAAACTGCAGCTGACAGACTGCTAACCTATGTTGCCTCTGAGAGACCTCTTCTCTTTGCCCCTCTGTTCAGTTTTAGGCTCCAAGTTCCCAGGGCACTTCAGACTTCCTACATGTCTGAGAAGCAACTAACGTATTTTGGGAGCAACCCAAGCAATAATAGCAACAACTGCATGGCTGAGTTACTGCTGCTGGAGAGGTTCAAACAAAGGGAAATTCGGCTGGTTCCAAACAGCATCATTTTGCTCCACAAATTACTCCCGGGGTAGTGGCATGAAGAACTGCCATGAATTGTGTTGCTGTCTTAAGAGTGTCACATGCATCTACCAAGAAGCATCCTGAAGTCAAGGGAAAATAGGCCACACAGGGACAAGCAGATTCTGAGTCTCTGATTAGAAAAGTACAACCAGCACCATCTGCTGCCTCCATGGCTGCTCTCTGAGATGTGTGACACACCCTTCCTCAAGGACAGGACAGTGGCAGTTTCACCAAGATCTTCTTCCCATACAGGGAAGGCTTGATGAACTGTAACTAGATTTAGCTAAAAGGGGACAAAACAACAGGCAGGGGGGGAAAAAAACAACAACAGAAAAAAATGGAAGAGGTTTTCTCAGGAGAAAATTCCCCAGTTCTAGTATTAACAGCACAGCCTGAGCTGTGATCAGAAAAGGAGTTAGATAGAGTCCCACTGTCTGCAGGGGCGTTTCACCTACGTGACAGAACTGCCTGGTGTGGGCAGGGTGGCACAGTCTGCCTTTGAGTTTTCAAATGAAAAATCATCTTTGGGATTATTTTTAGGAGAACAGCAGGCTTATTCATGGATTCCATTCACTTCCTCTCGGGTTCATCGCTGAACTTAAACTTTTCATTGTTGCTCTTCAGTAGGTACCTAGGCACAGACAGATTCAGTCCCCCTTGCACACGTAGCAGCAAACACCTAAAATAGCTGCAATACTCTCAATTCACTGAAGAGTCCCAGGTGGGAAGGAGTGTACTATCTGGGAAGCAAGCTGGAGGTGTTTATGAATTGCAATTATTTATTCGTGAGTTATTTATGAGTTCTCTGGCTAGAGCCCAAATTTTCTTTTAAAGAAGTGTAGAAAAAAATTAAAACAAGTGCCATCTTGAAAAATGCATTTTTGGATGAGCAGACGCCAGCAACACCACATGTGTGTGCGAGGAGTTATTCTGAGATTTATCAACCAAGCATAGTAAGCATCCATAAATTATTCTTTTTTAAAATAATCTAGACTTAAGTAAACAGCTTTGTTGGTAAAATCGTATGAAAACCTGCTCCCCCACCTTGCTAGGGGACTTCTGTGAGCAGCTGATGTACTCCAGCTTCTGTTTTCTCTTGATGTTCCTTAAATTCTTGGCCACATCCTCTAGTCTCACCAAGCTATACTTGGCAGAGGAACAAAGAGAAGAAGATGAGCTGGCTTTACACTTTCTCTGTGGCTATTCAACCATGGCACCAGCCAGGTGGGCCACTCCATACCCTCCTGCAACCTGAGGCAACCTCCAGTGGCTCAAAGTTGCACCAGGGCATTACGAGCCAAGGCTTTTCAAATGGTACTAACAGAGAGCCCATCCTCTCCTCCTCTATGCAGAGGAGTTCTGCTGGGTGTGTAGCACACAGAAATTTCCATTAGGACAATTCCCTTTTAGAGTTGGTTTTAGCTGCCTTTGCCCACTGCTCCTGCCTTTCTGTACCCACTGGGAAATGCTGCTCTAGCACTTCAGACTCCACATATTCACAAGACTAAGACTTCTTTTCCAGTTCTTCGACGTTTGGGATTTCACAGATGTCACAGAATTTCTATTTCCATTTTCTACTTGCCAGGCAGCACAGAGCAATCCTTTTCCTCCTTCGGGTGCACACATAGGACTGGCTGCACAGCAGCCTCCACTTCCACGGAGAGGAACATGAGGTAGGATTAGCCTTGCCTGGAGGTCCAGGAAGAGCCTCTGCCTTCCAGATGAGCAGACAGGAGGTTAAGACCTCCTGAAAGTCCTAGTTTAAATTCCAGGCTCACCTGGCATGATGTATAGCTCATTTTCACTGCTTGTTACAGTCTAAGACTTGACTTCTCAGCATCAGTAGCTAGGTTAGAGCTGATCACACCTTTGCTCCCTATTTCTGTCATTTGCCAACAACAGCATCCCTATCAATGAACACCACTGGAGTCCTCCTTTTGCTTCCTCCTGTTAAAGGAGGATGTGGAACATTCCCATTTCAATGCATTCATAACAGCTCAAACCCCTCCAGAAAAGGTAGCTGAAAGAAAAGGTGCAAATGCAAAGCTTCCCCACACCTTTACTGTAGGTCACTCCCTAAGTGAGGAGCTCATTTGGAATGGATGAACATCAGCATGCCCAGCACCTACAGCTATGGCTGTACTTGGTGCATTTACCACTTTGACCTATTCATGATGACCTATGATCATGGACAGTTTTCAGGGGAACTGAGGAAAGCATTTGCTGCCTCTCCCTCCCTGGGATCTGCATCATGAAGGCATCAGCTCCTTCCACTCTGGCAAAGAATGCTTTAGAATGAGCCATTCTTCAGGCAGCCATACTGAAAAAGCTCTCCAAGTGCTTTCAAACAAAACAAGCAAAGAGATACAGATGACCCCACAGAGAGAAGGAAGCAGTGCAAGTATCTTCAGACAGTCCTTTGTTCTCGCTGAGATTTCACATGCACTAACCCAGATCACTTCTGCTCTGCCCCAAACCGTGGGTGCAAATAACAGAGGCAGGGAAAACATACAATTTACAAATTCAGCAACAGAAACACTCCTAAGAATAATATGGCTAATTATGGGTTAATTTGCCTTTACCATACCAGTTAGCACTCTGGCTCTAAAGAATAATCTTCACGAAAAGAAGAAACGCCCAGCAAAAGAAACAGTTCTCACTCATTCTTCATCTTTCCAGGCGGATTGTCCTAAGCAGCTGCAACATTTCTTTAGAAACGTTTTCTCTAAACACATTTCCTCTCCAATGTAATTGCAGATGAATTTACACTGACTTCCCTCCAGCCAAACTCCACAGACCTCCTGCTGCTCCACAGCTCACCTGGGACTCTCGGCGTTTGCACTGCCCGCGCCTTACCTGCCTCTGGGCCGCAGCGCGCCCTGCTCTTGGTGGGGAAAAAGGGAATCCTCTTCGTTTTAAATGCCTCATCACTCCTGTGGGCCAAACAAAACAGTCACATGAGGGGAGAGGAGCTTGGAAGTGGCATCTGAGGTGACCCAACTGTGACCTTTCAGTATCTTAAGGGGGCCTAAAAGAAAGCTGGGGAGGGACTTTTTTTAGGATGCCAGGTAGTGATAGGAGTGAGGGGAATGGAACAAAGCTAGAAATGGGGAGATTAAGGCTGGATGTTAGGAAGAAGTTCTTCAGCATGAGGGTGGTGAGACCCTGGAACAAGCTGCCCAGGAAGGTGGTCAAAGCCCCATCCCTGGAGGTGTTTAAGGCCAGGCTGGATACGGCTCTAGATAGCCTGATCTAGTGTGAGGTGTCCCTGCCCATGGCAGTGGGGGTGGAACTAGATGATCCCTGTGGTCCCTTCCAACCGTGACTGATTCTATGACTCTATGATTTGAGAGCTGTGCTGAGCTTGGCCCCACTCAGGGCTGTGGGACTCACAGCACCAGTCCTGGGTTCTTCACTTCTGAGAGGTGGGATTGAAACCTGCTGTGCAATCACAGAGTTAGGCTCTACCAACACTTGTCTAGGCCCAATGGTTTTCTTCTGGCCAATTAACAGAGCTCTGTAAGGCAGCACTTCCAGCTCCCAGGGTGAGAGCACTTGACCCCCCAGCTTTATGGGTGTCAAGTCAAGGTTAAGTACACTGTCAAACAGCAAATTGAACAAGCGTCTCGAGAAGCGCTGGAGAACCGACCTGCTGCCACTCCCTGCTTTCACCAGAGAGACTCTGGCAAGATGACCCAACAACATGACTCTGGAAATGCACTGAGCCACCCAGTAATTTGTCTTTTGCAACTGATGAAGCAACTCAGGAGGACTCCAGAAAATTTGCTGGACAGGCACTCAAATGAGAAGATAGGAGTATGATGCAATTCAGGGCAGTTCTGGAGAAGGTAAGGATCCTTTCATTCTCTCTATTAAACATCCCTATTGCAATTCCTAAATAGAAGGACATCAGCCTTTTATTGGAAGGTCTTATTAATGTCAGTCTTGTCTAAGAACTTGCAGCTGGTTACACTTCCATTAAAAAAAACAAAGATTTTTTTTTCATTTTTCCCAAAACAATACTCCCACAACAACTACAAACTGCAGCCCGGCCCAGGTGGCTTATGGTTAAGATCTGCTCCCCACAAACTGGTGTTTGTAGTGCTGAGCCACACACTGGGTTAAAGACATTTCTACATGCTCTGAAATTAAACTGCCATTATCAGTAATCTATCCACTTAATAAATGATATAGTGAGCTAAATGGCCCAAGAATGGCTGAAGGATAATTCATCACTGTCACAGCCACACAATATACTTAGAGACTTGGTATGTGGCTATCAATGCCTTCTGTGCAGGTAATTAATTCACTGCTGACACCCTTTGTACCACACGGGGGATTGGGTTTGCTATTATTTCTTCAGCTTTTGTTTTCTCAGGCAAAATCTGAAAGAAACACTTACTTCCCAAGTTGGTTTTTTGAAAGATCCAGTGATTTAAGTTGTTTGCAATTCCACTTATCTTGTGAAGGCAAAGTAACCAACTGATTTCCCAGCAGCTTCAGGGACACCAAAGCCTAAAAGAGGAACAGCCCAGAGTTAGAAGGCAGAGTCCATCGAACACACTGAAAGAGGGTTTTTAACATGGCTATTAAATAACAGAACATGAAGAAAGTACATTTTATTCATCAGAACATCCTGTCCGTGCTGCCTAGCATGCAAACATTCCCTTCTTGTCTCCAGCAAGTATATTTTCTGCACGAAGCAACACCACTATTAGTTCTGGGAGATTATTAGTCTACTTGCTGACAGATGCAATTGGAAACAACCCATACAGAAGGACATTTTGCTTTTAGTGAGGAAACCTTTCCAAATGGAAAAGAACAGCATGATTTACCTACACAGTATGCCACACAGGGATGAGAAGTCTCACATGTGGTTGCAAGCTGCTGTGAGAGTGGGCTTACACCTGTGGGTGCTTAAAATCAGTGTGCAATATGTGAACTATTTAACACAAGGAAAACATTTAATGGCTTTGTTATTACTTCTCTATTAAAATGGCAAGGATTTATATTAACTTGCCAAGACTTAGACATGTTACCTATCTAGGGGTTTTGTGTCTTCATACTGGACAGAAATTTTAAAAGCAAGAAGTGAAGCTGATCACAGAATTGTCAGGGTTGGAAGGGATCCCAAGGATCATCTAGTTCCAACTCCATCCAGGGATGAGCCTTCCACCACCTCCCAGGGCAACCTATTTCAGTGTCTCACCACCCTCACAGTGAAGAACTTCTCCCTAATGTCTAATCTAACTCTTCCCTCCTCTAGGTTGGATTCATTCTCCCCACTACCCAACACCCTAGAAAGTCCTTCCCCAGCTTTCTTGTAGGCCCCCTTGAGAGACTGGAAGGCCACAGTAAGGTCTTCTCAGAGCCTTCTCCTCTCCAGACCTGAACAGCCCCAGCTCCCTCAGCCTGTCCTCACAGGAGAGAAGCTCCAGCCCTCTGATCATCCTTATGGCCCTTGTCTGAATACATTCCATATCTTTCTTGTAATAGGGGTTCCATAACTTGATACAATACTCCAGGTGGGGTCCCAAAAGAGCACAGCACTATACAGACAGGACTTGGTTGGAAATACCATGAAAAAGGTTAAACCTAAGCTCTTCTTTCAATTTAAATGACACATAAAATAGAAAACCACAGGTGCTGTTCAGATTCGTTAACATTTATGCTCTTCCGTTTGCCATTTGTCCTTCATGGAGTGATTGCCCATTGGGAAGGGCTGCCCAGGGAGGTGGTGGAGTCACCATCCATGGAGACGTTTAAAAGGAGGCTGGATGAGGCACTTAGTGCCATGGTTTAGTTAATTAGAAGGGTTAGGCGATAGGCTGGACTCTGATCCCAGAGGCCTTTGCCAACCTGGTTAATTCTGTGATTCTTAGAAATAATACTGAGACTTACACAACCAATTTCATTTGGTTGAAAACCCAGTCTTCTAGGCAGAGTTTCCAACCAGGTTTATTCTGCTAGTGTGTGTCCCCTCC
Organism: Semnornis frantzii; assembly: GCA_013399775.1. Taxonomy (NCBI): domain Eukaryota; kingdom Metazoa; phylum Chordata; class Aves; order Piciformes; family Ramphastidae; genus Semnornis; species Semnornis frantzii. The sequence continues at coordinate 8,111 of VWYK01120039.1, forward strand.
CATGCAAACTGAGATATGCAGAATGTCAGCTGCACTATTTAATGGCACAGGTACAGCAGCATTTCATCCCACAGGAATCACATTTGAGCAGCAGAGACTTCAAATGCTTTAAATGTTTCCTGTGCTCCGCACAATACAAAAGGTCTATGGCCCTTTTCATAGAATGGTAAGGTTGGAAGGGACCTCAAGGATCATCCAGTTCCAACCCCCTGCCATAGGCAGGGACACCTCNCCTCCTCTGGACCTGCTCCAACAGTTCCATGTCCTTCCTGTGCTGGGGGCTCCAGAACTGCACACAGGACTCCAGATGGGGTCTGACGAGAGCAGAGTAAAGGGGCAGAATCCCCTCCCTTGGCCTGCTGGCCACGCTGCTCTTGATGCAGCCCTTTTCATCAAGCAGGATTACCGACGTCCCACCAAGCCAGTTTGTTGGCCTCCCCCCTGCCTTGTCTCAGACTGGAAAAATAGGAGGTGTCCTTGTGACACATGCGAGGGGCAACCAGCGGCTGCCGGAACGGCCATGATCGTGCCAAACGCTCCCTCTAGTGCTAACACAGGGGTGGCACTGGCCCTTGCTGGGACACGGGGAAGTGTAAAGGCAGTGAACCTTTATAGGAAAATATATAGGAAATATGTAGGAAATTGTGGGAAAATCGTGCAAACTGTAGAACCGTCCCTGCCGCCCGAGTCTTGACAGGAGCTTTTATCATCATTACTCTTCCACTGGCTCGAACCTCCCGCTAGAAGGAAGACTCAATCCTCCCTCGGCGACAGGCTCCCCCCCACTGTCAGCATCAGCCTGCTCAAGGACAATGCTTCAAACTTCTCCCCTGTGGTGGTCTGGGAGTTCCCCGTCCCCCCACACTTTGTAAAATCACCCAGACTAGCCGGTTGGAAGTTAAGGAATGAAGCTTAGCACAATATACAAGCAGATATATACACAATATACAGGAATATTTACAGAAATATACAAATTAAAGGTAGAAACACAATAACCCTCCCAGAAATCAGAGTCCCCAGGAGGGGCTCCAAACCACCCTTCCACCTTCTCCCCACCCCTCTACCTTACCCCAAGGTTTGCCTTACGCACAAGGTGAGTTTGGAGGATCGGCCAGGGAGGTTAGAAGCAGAGTGGTTGGTTAGCTTAGCAGAGAGGCCAAGACCAAAAACAGCTAGAGAGAGCCTGAGACTCTCCAAGAGAGCATCATATCTATGTTTGTGTTCTTGCTCTTATCCATCTCAGCAAGCCTATGAGTGAAGTAGACATCACCACTGTTTTCTCTTCACAGCCTATAATATAATTTTCTCCATTAAAATATTCCAATCAGCCCCAAACCAGCACATCTCCAAAAATATCCCTGAGGAGGAAAGGGGAGGCTACACATTCTGGAATCAGCACAAACTGTGCTGTGTGGTCCAGCTGGGGTGCTTCACTTTCAGCCAGCCGTACCTATGCTGCCTGTCCCCCTTTAAACACTGACAAAGGATGCTCTCGGGGAGAGCAGGGAGCATGGTGAGGTTATATAGAATGCTCCACAGCAGGCAAATTAGTGACTTTCAACTGCTGTGACTCTTCAGGACTGTAATTCTGAAGATCACTAGTCCTTAGAATCATAGAAAGGTTTAGGTTGGAAGGGACCTTAGAGACCATCTACTCCAGGCTCCCCACCATGGGCACTTTTGCAGCTGCCTCTTCTCTCTCCCCTCTAGCTTCTTCATTTTTGCTGCCTTTGAGGAAATAAATGGGTGCCTCCAGAAGTGAGACAGTGGCAGCAGCAGGCAACTTCCTTCAAACCTACTGCTGCAGCATGCATAAAGGGTTCTGGTGAGATAGATTATACCACAAGGAAGGAACTATAGCATCCAGATCAGGCTGCCTCGGTCCAGCTTGTGATGTGGAAAAGTTGACCAGAATCTTATATGAATACTTCAACCCAGAGAGGGCCAGGTCTCTTCAAGAGAAGCAAACCAGTCTAGAGAACAAAGCCAGGGCTTGGAGAACGTACAGGTGGTTCCTTCAGAAGGCAACAGACAGGAGGGCAGAGAAGACCCCTGCTTCTCTTAGCACCACATTTCTGGTATATACAACCTATTAATCAATGTGAGCTGGTCCTAGTCTTGAGACACCTCCACAAACCAAGCAAAGGCCAGTGATAAACTACATGCTCCATGAGCCTAGGTCAGAGACATGCTTTGAAGTCACAGGTACCCTCTGCTTTCTGTTTTTTTCCAGGGAGAAGACAGCTCACCCCAGTTCATCACAGTTCACTGTACCTTTGATGTAGGAACACATTACTGCTCGTTTCCTCACTTCCCACATCCACTTCTGGAGAGGGCTGGGGTATGAGTGCAGCCCTATCCACTGACAAACTCTACAACCAAGGAGTAGCCTGAGCTAGGGTTGATCTAGGCACAGGCTTTAACTCACCAGGCCCTGTCCCTTAGGAGACACAAAATACTTAGTATTTGTTTCTTTTGTGAAGGTAAGGCTGAAGAGATATGGATTCAGCCAACGCTGAAAACAGACTATCAGCAGAGACTGCACTGAGGTCTTTGACACCCTGTACTGGTGCTCTCACATCCCTCTGCAGCCTCTGAGCAGCAGCACCCAGGGCAATGTGCCCTTGGACACCATCTAGTGTTTAATAGCTAACATGATAGCTCCAACCCACTGGGCTTATGTCTGATGCACTTAAAAACCAAGTTTCAGAGACAATAGCCCATAGGATTCTTTCCATTCCGGAAGAAATGCCAACTGAAACCAAATGGTTACCAGAAAGCAAAGCCAAACTTGCAGGGATCATTAAAAACAACTGAGGGAGCAAACAACCCTCAGCACTCTTCTTGCAGGAGGGCGCAAGAGGCACCTTTGCAACAGACTCCTGAGATCCAAACTGGACATAGAATCATAGAATGGTAAGGTTGGAAGGGACCTCAAGGATCATCTAGTTCCAACTCCCTGCCATAGGCAGGGACACCTCCCACTAGTACAGGTCACTCAAGGCCTCCTCCAGCCTGGCCTTGAACACCTCCAGGGAGGGAGCAGCCACAACCTCCCTGGGCAACCTGTGTCAGTGCCTCACCACCCTCACTGCAAAGAACTTCCTCCTAACATCCAGTCTAAATCTCCCCTCTGCCAGTTTAAACCCATTGCCCCTTGCCCTGTCATTGCAAGACCTTGTCAATAGTCCCTCCCCAGCCTTCCTGTAGGCCCCCTTCAGATACTGGAAAGCTACTATAAGGAATGGCTATAAACCATCACTTTTGCATCCTTCCTGCAGAGGCCAGCAGTGAAAACCATAACTGCACAAAGATTAACCTCTGTTTCTCCTCCACGACCCTGACTTTCATAATCTGGAAGGGAAGTTTGGAGGAAGCTCTCAAGTTCTGCTTGATTACATGTCAAAACCATGTGAAGCCACAAATTCTGAAGAATTTTGATGTAAAACTAAGGACCTGTGATGTCCACTAGTAAGGGTGATTTCATCTGTAAGTTTAAAGATAAGAGAGGTGTCAACTAGCATTGTCTGGGGCATTCAGACATGCTATTTTCAGCACAGAAACACTAATCTTTTATTATACAACACTGGTGTGCCAGACTCAAGCAGACTTGAGTACATCTTTACTACGTAGGGTGGTTGCCTTTGTAACTCTGCTTCCAAAATCTGAGAGCCACAGACATCCAAAGAATTCTCAGAAGACCTGTGTGAAAAGCTAGGTACCATAAAAGGATGAGGGTATCAGTTCAGTTCAGGGTTATGAGCTGCTCAGAGGCTCTCTGTAATTGCTGTGTTCATCAGCTCAAGGCAGCAAACAGTCTCCTACCTTAACCAGGCCACTGCTGCTATGACTTGGAGGTCTGAGTAAATACTAAGAGAAGTACTATAAAGTAGGAAGAAATGACATTTACTTCAAGCTGGAAGAGTCCTGGTGGAACTTCTTTCAGTGAGTTCTCAGAAAAATCCACTTCTCTGAGGTGATTCTTCCAGAAAACTGTCAAGGTGTCAGGTAAGGATTCCAGTGAGTTTCTAGATGCTTTACAACACTTCTGGAAAACATGAAAGAAGAAGCACTCACAAAGTAGTAATAACCTCCTTAAGTACTGAGGTAGATCAGCTGTCACATGTTTAAAGCAGTAATAAATTCACTCTAGGTGACCCCTTTAGATGTTTTCATCTAGGTAAATTATTGTGCCTGCAGGCCTAGGGGATGCATTCACTTTAATTGATGGGCAAAAAGTACTTCAAGTTGATAAACAACTCCAGTTGATGATCAGTTTCTTGATCCCCCTTTGTTTATCAACCACAACCCAACTCTTCACCAAAGTACACTGATATCCCTGTCATAATGAGGAGCGAAGCTAAGAGTGATTGGTGGACACAGAGGCCCTAAGTCAATCATGGCTTTGAGCAAAGTCAACTTGGAATCAAGGCTGAGTGTTCTGTGAAAATGATCTCAAAGATACTTCTGCTCTTCAGCCTGGAGAGAAAAAGGCTTCGAGGAGACCTTGTAGTAGCGTGGGGCTGGGGAGGGACTATTTACAAGGTCTTGTAATGTCAGGACAAGGAGTAATGGGTTTAAACTGGCAGAGGGGAGATTTAGACTGGATGTTAGGAAGAAGTTCTTTACAGTGAGGGTGGTGAGACACTGGCACAGGTTGCCCAGGGAGGCTGTGGATGCTTCCTCTCTGGAGGCCTTGAATGACCTGTTCTAGTGGGAGGTGTCCCTGCCTATGGCAGGGGTTGGAACCGGATGAACTTTGAGGCCCCTTCCAACCTAAACCATTCTATGATTCCTATGAACTGGAGAGAAAATGAAGACATCCATGTAAGACATGTTTCTAGATGTTTTCCACCAATGTCATTGACATGGCAAGAAGAGGGTAGAACCTCAGAAAGACTTGATCCAAACCCCATACATGAAATCAGGCAGGAGCACTCCTATGCAAACAGAACAGTCTTTCAGCCTCAGCCTCTGACAGCATTTTAAGCATAACACCATAATTTTTTTGCATGGTTTCAACAGCTTTTTCAGCCTCTGACTCTGACAGAGCAGTCTGACTTACCAAGGGGCAGGCCCAGGGATCTGGAAAGACTTTCAGCTGATTTCTGGAAACATTCAGTATGTTTAGGGACTTGAAGCAGTACAGAAAAACCGTTGGGAGTTCCACCAACCTGTTGTCAGAGACGTCAAACTCCTGCAACTTCCTTAAACCAATCCAATTAGTTGCTAGAAAACACAAAACATTGCAGGCTTGGGGTAAGATTTGCAACAGTCTGATCCAGCAAGGTGCTGCACACTTGCTAGGTAACAGCCAAAAGATTTAATGAATGGTAAAAAACAACCAGGCCTTTTCATGTACTTTGGACAAAAGGTTGAGAGATGCCAAGCATCTCTGGCTAACAGTCTCTGAGTCATTACTGTTAGTGTTTGGGGTTTTCGTTTACAGATCAGACATTGAATTGTTCAGCATCACACTGGACTGCACTTACTGTTTTCCTCATTAAACAACTTCTCCATATAGTTTTTGGAAGCATTGAGTTTTTTAAGGTTTTTAAGATGTAGGAATCCAGATGGGAGAGTAGAGAGCCTGTTGCTGGATACATCAACCTCAAGTAACCTGTGAGCAGAGAAGATAATCAGTCAGGCATCAACAGAATGCTAGCAAAGACTCCTGTTGCTACAGCCATCTATTTTAGCAGGACAGCTTTAGATCTAACTGGCAGCAGCTGGAATGTGCTCTTACAAGGCAAAGCCCAAAAAAAGAGTATTTATAAATTTAACCCTTCCAAGGAGCAGCCAGAAATGGTCTGCATAGAGCAGATCAGGTAATTGATACCAGCCAACAAGTATCAATCAGCTCAGGGCTCAGGCTTAGAGGAAGGGGGGCTCACCACATGAGATAATTAAGATCCCTACAACTGCCCTAACCACAAACTTGGAAACACAGAGAATGCAAAAGGGCAAATCTGAAGATAAACTTTGCAGTAGGCAGAAGACAAACCAAGCAGCTCCTATATGTGCTCTTAGGCAGTTTCACACAGGCACAACTGACTCATTTGCACCTGCTCTCCACAGGGGTTCAGTTTGCTGAAGGCATCTCTGGTGCACACACCTTGTGCAGATAATCTCGTCGGATGACTGCACGCTGGGTAACTCTGTCAGCTGATTGTCAGCCAGGCTGAGCTTCCTGAGGTTTATCAGGCCCCATGGGATCACAGAAGGAAGGGAGACCAGGCAGTTGGCAGAAAGATCGAGCTCAGTTATCTGACAGGAGATGTCAATCAGCCAGTCCAGATCCACCCAGGGCAGTTTGAGGTTTGACCAGTTCACACACAAAGCCTGCATGTGTCAAAGACAGGACAAAACAAACCACATCAGTACAATCCCACTTGCTCTCGGCCTGAGTTACACCACTGGGAATCTGGTGGGTCACAGCACAGACCATAAACACTTCTTCTGCTTCTGGGAATTAAACTGACTCAGAGATTGAATCATGCCTGGATATCAGCAGGCCCCACCATATAGCTGCTCCATGATCTCGCTCCAAAGACCAGGAGCAAGTGCAAGCAGAGGACCTGGACTTCTTTACCAGTACATACACCAACTCCACAAAGTGGAATCCCACAAAAGGTGAACTGGCCTTGTCCAGCACTCCCATCCAAGGGCTTGTTCATCCAGTAAGTGAATCTCCGTGGGGCTGGGCTCCCTGCCCTTCAAGACACATCCACACTCCACACTGCCAGCATGATATGCACAGATCATGGAAACCATCTTAAATCCAGATTCCAGAAGCCCACTATCTCTTGGACATGGCTGCTCAGATCTCCAGGGCACTATGAACACCCACAGAGGCCAGGCAGGTCCACAAGCTCTGAAACACTTATGGATCACTGCTGTGCATCTGGAGAGATCAGGGACAGATCCGCTGAGCGTGCTCATGACTTCTTAGGAGGAGACCTGTTGTTAGAATAATTAATATTTGCCCAGGCACTGCTCTTCCATCTTAAACCTTCCAAGAACAAGCAGCCAGACTGCTCTGGGGAAGGTTGAGATTTTGCAAAGGAACATCTGGGAAAGGCAAGGAAAGGCAAACGCCCTCTCGTAAAGCGTTTCTGAACGCTAGAAATCTGCTCAGTGTCATTGTGGAAGATATTTTTGTTTCTGAGAGACATGATTTTGGCAGTTGCCTCCTTTCTAGAAAACATTCTGCTGCTTTTGACAGCAAAATGTTTTAACCTCTTCTGAAAAAGGAACAACCCCAAAGGCTCCTATGGAAGGCACAACTACTTATCTCAGGCCACAGCTTGGACAGAAGCAAAGAGGAACGTGTAATGGTCATCAGTGCAAGTAAACAGCCCAAGGCTTCATTTTGAAGATCACCTCACTGCATTCTGATGAGGTCTGTGCTCCAAAACAGACATTTTTATAAATGTTGTTCACAAAACGTTTTCATAACCTCAGTGTTATAGACACAGCTCATCCCAAAGCCAGCCTCAACGAAGTGAGCTCTCCACCAGGAGGCAGCAAGGACCTGACAGCCAATTCAATTTGCTTTCCAATTCCCAGCATTTCCAGCACTTGGGATTTTTAACCCCAAAATCAAAATTAAAATGAATGTATTTTGGGAAAGGGTGGAAAGAAAAGGGAAGCAAAGGTCTATCTCAAATGCTGACTTGAGACTCAGGACTCCAAGTAATGAAGATGACACAGTTCCAACGTCTAGGAGAACGGAAGAAGAAGGGGTAAGCACAAACACTGGCACTTTGTAGAAATGGAATGGAAATATTCTGCCCATTGCATCACTTGGGGAGACCAATGCAGACAGCACAGGTTGTTTGTCTACAGTTATCTTCCCTGGCATGCCTTAAGGCACTCCCATAAAGCACAGCAAGGCAGTTGCAACAAGAAATCAAATTAGGCAAAGTATCCACTGCTACTGCAAAATGCACAAGGACCTAGTGGGAGGTACACTGCAAAGCACTCACACTGACCCTGAACATATTCTATTTTGCTGTTAGATTTCCCAAGCCTGTACAGTTACCACTCTTACAAACTTACAAACTCTTCCTTTAAATTCTGTATGTAGTTCTCTGTAGTGTGCTTTTCATCTGCAACAGCTCAAGACTGAGCTTGTTGACATCACTGGACAACAGGATTTATGGTAATAGAGAGTATATAAACACACAGGTCAGACTCCCTCATGCACCCCACACTTCAGAAGAGATGCAGGGATGTGGTACTGATGCCAAGGAACTGGAAGATCTTCCTAGCATGAGGAAACCTCACTGGGGAAAGGCACATTTGTGCCCAGGCACTTAACAGGAACCAGATTCCCATCTTCAGGTAATGCAGGAAACCAGTTCCACGCCACAAACAAAATCCTCAAGTACTGTTGATTCCTGTCTGCTTCTCTTTAAACATCTTTCAGCATCTGCTAAAGTGGGATGACTTGATCTAAAGAGAGACCTTTCCTAAGATAAGCATTCAAGCCCAGGAGATTCAACTCCTTGAGCTATTCACATATTGTACCTAAAGAAACAGAAGCAAGAAGATGGAGAGGTACAGCCCAAACCCTGGGCAAACAAGCAAAAGGCTATCCAGAGGGCCTGCAGTCACACAGAGGATGTGTATAACCATTGAGGGATTGGAAATTCCAGCAGTAATGGGAGCAAAGGCCTGGAGAGCTGGCTTGCTCATGTGGTTCCCTCCTCACAGGAGAAAGCAGGCTCTTGTTGAAATCCTGAATTCAGCCTCCAGAGCCCCAGATTTCTTGCATGACATCAGTCACTACCAGGCTGCCCAGAACCTGTTTGCCAGTCCATTTAATGGGACAGTAACATTCCCTCTCCTCTTAGAGAAGCCAGGAATAAAAACACACTACAGACTCCAGCTCCCTCTTTTCTCTTCCTGCTTAAACTGCTCACAATAAATATCATAAAAAAAAAGAACTGATGGTGCTTATCCCCTCTCTCAGTGCTTCCTCCTTTTCTTTTTTACAGTGGGCCCAGGTTCTAATTCCAGTACAAAAAAGTACTTGTCCTTGAGCATACCAACCAGTGGAGTAATAATAGCATCTACAGCCTGCTTTTAGTGGGTTCAAGCAGGGCCATGCATCGCTGCTGCTTCTCATTTCAGACTGATATTCATCTCTCTTTTGCATTTAGAATGCTGTGTATCATTTACCTCAAAAATGCAGAGCCACAGCTTGAGGGTATTTGATGTGATAGAAAGATACCTGAAGTATTCAGATAGTGACTTCTAAAACCACAGACCAGGTTGTGAAATCCAAAACCTGCTATGAATGCTGCGGGGTAGATGTCCCTATCTGCCAGGCAGCTTTTGGAATATCCTTGCACTCAGAGCTTCTCCTCATCCAGAGCCAGGGACTGGCAATGTGTCTTCTACTTGAGTGCTGCAAGCTAGAGGATCAGTCAAGCCCCTTCATCTGACTTAGGGACAGAGGACCAAAGTCCCCTCGTTGGTAGTAACCTGACATCAGTAGAGTTACCTTAGGGATTTACTTGGCTCAATGCTTTGAGCATGTAATTAAAAGCCCACCAGGGATGCCACAAAGAGAGGGGACTTCCATATTTCATCATCCCCACTACCTTCCAAAACACCCCCATTTCTTTGATGCCAAAGGTCTGTGATGCTGAACTCTGCAGAGCCAGCATTTGGCTCACTGGGCACTGGCTGGTGCTTGAGCACTTGAGCTCTGGGCTCAAGTGAGAGGGATGGTGTTCAGAGGTTGCTAGCTCCTGGGCACAGCCTGACTCTGGGCAGTTTACTGCATTCAGAAGGGCAATGAAAACCTCTGTAGGTTCCTCTCTCCTGCCAAAAAGGGATTTCTCAACACAAGCCTTGAAAACTAAACTGAAATCTTCTACTGCAGTGATGTCAGAGGATGCACTGTGGAAGGCAAGGGACTGGAAATTGTGCAGAAGCAAGAAACCCTGCTGGGTCTTGGGCAAATGAACTGTAAATACAAAAAATATTTACTTAGGTTTGAGACCATTTGGTAAGGTGATTAAAAAAGGCTGTTGTGCATTTCTCCTACATGCCATGCCATGCCCCAAGAGAACCCTGCTCTTCACACAGCCAGGATATTCTGGGGACAGTGATCTAACTCCTCCATCAGCAATGCTGTTGTAAATCTTGCGTGGAACCACTGCGGATTTCTTTACCTATTGAGATTAGCCAGTGGATAAAGAAACCAGAGAACCACACACATACATGTGGATTTGTATGCTTTTGTACAAAATTCTTGGCAGAACAGGAAAATGCAGCAGTTTAAGCTCATTTCTGGTCTGCAATGGGAAAAATAAGAGTATCTCCCACTGTGCATACTGGAACATTACATCTATCTCCATGCTGCCTACACCTATCAAAGTTTAGACTCTACAGTGCATGAAGAAGTTTAGGAAGAAGTTCTTCACAGTGAGGGTGGTGAGACACTGGCACAGGTTGCCCAGGGAGGTTGTGGTTGCTCCCTCCCTGGAGGTGTTCAAGGCCAGGCTGGATAAGGCCTTGAGTGACCTGTGCTAGTGGGAGGTGTCCCTGCCTATGGCAGGGAGTTGGAACTGGATCTTTGAGGTCCCTTCCAACCTAAACCATTCTATGATTCTATAAGAAGAGTGTGTTCAGCAGGGCAAGGGAAGTACTGTTCACCCTCTACTCTGCCCTGTTGAGACCACATCTGGAGTACTGTGCCCAGTTCTGTGCTCCCCAGTTCAAAAGGGACAGGGATTTACTAAAGGGAGTCCACTGGAGGGCTGTGAGGATGAAGGGACTGGAACATCTGTCTGATGAGGAAAGGCTGAGAGATCTGGGGCTGTTGAGCCTGGAGAAGACTGAAAGGAAATATTATTAATGCTAGTGGGAGGTGTCCCTGCCTATGGCATGGGGTTGGAACTAGATGATCCTTGAGGTCCCTTCCAACCTTACCATTCTATGATTCTGTGAAATATCTGAAGGGTGAGTGTCAAGAAGGGGCCAAGTTCTTTTCAGTCGTGCCCTGTGATAGGACAAGAAGCAGTGGACCCAAACTGGAACCCAGGAAGTTCCACTTCAATATGAGGAAAGAAGTTCTTTACTGTGAGGGTGCTGGAGCCCTGGAGCAGGCTGCCCAGAGAGATTGTGGAGTCTCCTCTAGAGACTTTCAAGACCCATCTGGAAGTGTTTCTGTGTGACCTGCCTTAGGTGATGCTACTTTGGCAGGGGAATTGGACTCAGTGACCTCCAGAGACCTTCCAACCCCTACCACTCTGATTCTATTTTAATCTGTGTCCAGCCACTTAACTGCAGGGGATCTTTTTGGCACTTGTTACCTCTTCCTGTAACAAAGGAGCACTTCCTCTCTTTGGTTAGACAGTGGTTTGCTGTGGGGATAAATTTATGCCAGGAAAAAAAAGAAGGAGAAACAGATATGAGAAAAATGAGATGTGACTCCTCTTGTCTCAGACAGGGCAGCACTGCACACAGCAGGATGGCTGCCTGGCAGGTGTGGCAGCTAAGCCAAGCTCTCTGACCACATTTTATGCATAGCTGGTAGGATTCACCACTGTGAAATCAACTGGAGGTCAACTGTGTGGTGTTTTCACTTAAGGAGACCACGGATGGGACAAACCCTTTTGAAGTTCTGGGCTCATTCTGAAATGATCAGTGCTCAGTCTGCCCTGTCCAAGAGGAGACTCTCTGACATCCAGCTGGCTGCCATACACATTGTAGTCTCCACACAATCCTTTGTTTGGGTTTTTTTTTTTTTGCTTTCTCTCAGTGCAAAATGCATCACAGCACTTCCACAAGAAGACTTAGAGTGGTGAACCTTACGAGACACGAAAAAGGCCCTGAGGCAGCTTCTTTGCAGCTGCCACGAAACTCTCTTGTAAAAAACTATCAGTGTGTGAGACCTGTGAGACTTCTATCAGGGTGTGAATGCCTGCAAGACTTCCCAGGGACCTGAGCTCTGCAGACAAACTGCAGACAAATGTTCCTGAATCTGGCCCAGTCTGTCAAAACCAATTTTGACAGAAAGCATTAAATAAGCAAATCTATTAAAAATAAACAGTTACTGGAGAATCAAGGTCAAGTTTCTGGGTCTGGGATTTTTTTTTTTTCTTATTTTAAATTTGTCTTTCTTTTAAACCAGGCAATTAGCTGATGTTTAAAGGCACTTCACTCAGGGTGTGACAACAGCAAAGCTGAGTCATTTTTACAGCAGCTAAGTTAAATATTGCCAGCAAGTTCACATGGAAAACAGACCTCTTCCCTGCAATTCAAGCACTTCTTCCAAGTTTATTCAAGCTGAATTACCCAGATTGGATTTTTTTTTTAACTCTAGAAGGCATGTGGTTTTATCAGCTCTTATCCAGAAACATCTAGGATTTGGCCTAATTTTGTTTACCTGCCAATAAAACTAAGAATCCCCCAGGGAGGTCTCTCTCCATCTGCTGACTGAACATAATGAAGTCAAGCTCACATATGTGGCCTGCAGTCCCTAACGTTCACAGCATCACTGGGAATGCAGTGAGACAGGGTTTTGGCAAGAAAACAGACAATGGAGAAGTTTGTAAAACTATGAAAACCTCTCTGTTTATTTTTACTTAAAGCCAAAGCAGAATCAGCAGAACCCTGCAATGTTCTGAGCTGGGCAAAGAGATACCAAGTGTAAGGTAAGAGATCCAAGTCTAAGGTCCTGCACTTGGGTAGGCACAATCCCAAGCACAACTCCAGGCTGGGTGGGGAACGGCTGAGAGCAGCCCTGAGGAAAAGAACCTGGGGGTCTGGGGTGATGAAAAGCTCAACATGAACCTGCAGTGTGAGTGCAGCCCAGACAGCAACTGAGTCCTGGGCTGCAGCAAGAGCAGTGTGGGCAGCAGGGCAAGGGAGGGGATTCTGCCCCTTTACTCTGCTCTCCTCAGACCCCATCTGGAGTCCTGTGTGCAGTTCTGGAGCCTCCAGCACAGGAAGGACATGGAACTGTTGGAGCAGGTCCAAAGGAGGCTACGAAGATGATCAGAGAGGTGCAGCAGCTCTGCTGTGAGGACAGGCTGAGAGAGTTGGGGCTCTGCAGCCTGGAGAAGAGACCTTATAGTAGCCTTCCAGTATCTGAAGGGGGCCTACAGGAAGACTGAGGAGGGACTATTGACAAGGTCTTGCAATGACAGGACAAGGGGCAATGGGTTTGAACTGGAAGAGAGGAGATTTAGACTGGATGTCAGGAGGAAGTTCTTTGCAGTGAGGGTGGTGAGGCACTGGCACAGGTTGCCCAGGGAGGTTGTGGCTGCTCCCTCCCTGGAGGGGTTCAAGGCCAGGCTGGATGAGGCCTTGAGTGACCTGTACTAGTGGGAGGTGTCCCTGCCTGTGGCAGGGGGTTGGAACTGGATGATCTTTGAGTTCTCTTCCAAACTTACCATTCTATGATTCTATGATACCGAGCTGGCAAAGGGGATTCATGCAGACAGAGCCTCTGTCAAAACACTCCCCTCACCATTTTTCACTGCAAAATCTTTGGGACCTGAGGAAAACTGTCACTGTGGAAGGGTTCTGATGCATTCAGTGATGGTAGATATATATACACTGAGGGGAAAAATGAAAAATGCCTTGGTAACAGTTGGAATACTACAAAATACTACATGCTTCCCTTTCAGTGCCTTGAGACATTTTCCAGCTTTGAATAAAGGAGACTTGGACAATAGAGATAAAGAGAATGAAGAATATAGCCTAGTTAGACAAAGATAAGTGATAATCATGAGATGTAACAATACCCTGCAGGAAAACAATGTCATTCATCTGGAGATCTCAAAGCAGCAGCATGTATCAAGCCTTCCAACAGCTGTGAGATATGAGGAGTTTAAATCTCCTCATTTTACAGGGGAAGAGATAGAGATGGAAATGAACTACCAAGATTATCACAAGGTTGTAAGTAGTAGGTTAAGTAGTGAAATGAGGTCTTACCAATCTAAGAAGGCTTTGATTGTTTTTTTCTGGCTTCTGTGTCCCATCAAAACTCACTCTGTGGGACATATGCAGCTCAACTAACATGACCTGATCACACACAATACTCTCAATGCTGCTCCAGAAAGCCAGACTTGTCCTGAGCAAGGCTACCAACCATCTCCCACTAATGAGGATCTGAAGTAGGGAAGATCTTTTGAGCAGATGTGAGCTTGCTCCACTAATGCTCCACATTTTAAACAAAAGCCAGAAGAACCTATTTGTATGTGCTGTATCTAGGCTGTTAGATGCAGAGGGAGAGAAGGGTTTACATGCTCAGCAATGCACTATGCTAATGCTCTAGGGCAGCACAGAGCTTGTGGCATTACCCTGCAACCAGAATGCACTAGGGAAATCTAAATGAAGTGATTATCCTGGAGTCACAGAAGAAGCCTGTGGTAGTGCTTATTTTCCTGGAAGACTTTGAGCACAAAGTCAGTGTTTCCTTTCCACAGCATAGAGGGCAAAGGACACAAACTAGAACACAGAAGTTCCGCCTAAACATAAGGAAAAGCTTCTTTACTTTGAGAGTGCTGGAGCACTGGAACAGGCTGTCCAGAGAGGCTGTGGAGTCTCTTCATCTGGAGAGATTCCAAATGCTCTTGGACATTGCAATTCTGGGCAATCCACTCTAGGTGACTTGACTGTAGCAGGGGGATTTGACTAGATGATCTTCAGAGATCCCTTTCAACCCCCACAATGCTGGGATTCTGTATGTGATATGCCTGGTTCACACACTGTTGTTTAAATCACCAAGTGGAAGCCACTACACTCACAATGAAGCTACTTAAATGACCAATGCTTTACACCCTGCAAACCAGCACTGGCAGTAAGGGCACATTCAGAGCTTGTCCTCCAAATGGGCAGCAAACCACAAAGCTCTTCGTTGAGGAGAAGAATCACCAGCCACATGGTAGGTGAAGACAAGTATGAACTATTAACATGATGCTCCTTTAAAAAAGCATCTCTTCAGAGACATCAATGGCTACTTACTGTTTTTGCTGGAGCACTACCTGGTAGTGGGCTTGTCTCGATGAAATACTTCCTCAGAAGGTGCTTGCTGGATTCAGGGCTGTCCATCAAGATGTAGGAGCAAAAGAAAGCTCCATTCCGTAACAAAAACACAGCCACTTCTTCGTTCCCTGTAGAGAAAAAAGTGAATTTTGGGTTCTCTTCTTCTCATGTAAATGAACTAACAAGGAGCTGAAAGGAAATCCTGGGAAATAACCACTTCTGAAAAATCCCACGGGGGTGTGCAAATAAGAAACTGAACTGTGCAAGGACTGTTTCCTCCAGTGATAGGATTTAGTTTGCTCAAACTGAAACAGCAAAGACACTATGTAAAAGCACTGGCCCAGGCTCTTGCTTTTTACCCCCCCTGTCTTATTGAACTATACACACAGCTGTGCTTTGAAGTGTAAACTGCTCAGCCTCTGTGCCAGAGCATCCACAACAATAATGCTTTGACTTGCAAGGTCTCTATTTTCAAAGGGTCTTTTCCCTAGGAGTTTACAATTCAGCTCTTCAGTATCTACAGTCATCAAACTTAGGAAGGTCCTGAGATAAATTTGGCTAAGTCAAAGGATTCAAAGCCAGTTTTATGTTATTTCATCTCACTGGAAATCCAGCACAATTCCAGGTGTGCCAGTTCACACTGATACCTTCCTAGATGTGAGCAACTCAGGTTGTTCTTTAGAAGAGGCTGCAGAAAATGGGGAGAGTCTGGAAGCATGCAGATACACACCTGCCTTTATAGCGGCATAGAGGGGCAGCCGGATGAGCACTGGAAACTCGTTCTTCCTGACTGCACAGCTCTCTGGGTCAGCACTGTACACACGAATCAGGAGCTTGACTATGTCCAAATGTCCCTGCTGGCAGGCTATGGCCAGCATCCAGTTCAGGAGCTGCTGGCAAGTGCTAGGACCTACAGAAAAGATATAACATTTGATTGAGTTGATGTCATCAGGCCGTGATGTGCAAGAGTCCATCACAAATAGTGGTTACATCAAGGGGAGGTACAGGCCCAGCAGACCACACTGCAAGAGTGTGTCACAGAAGAGCCCAAAGACAGCCAACTGAGTCCTGGGCTGCAGCAAGAGAAACATGGCCAGCAGGGCAAGGGAGGGGATTCTGCCCCTTTACTCTGCTCTCCTCAGACTCCATCTGGAGTACTGTGTGCAGTTCTGGAGCCCCCAGCACAGGAAGGACATGGAACTGTTGGAGCAGGTCCAGAGGAGGTCATAAGATGCTCAGAGTTGGAGTAGCTCTGCTATGAAGACAGGATGAGAGCTGGGGCTCTTCAGCCTGGAGAAGAGAAGGCTTTGAGATCTTCTAGTAGCCTTCCAGTATCTGAAGGGGGCTACAGGAAGGCTGGGGAGGGACTATTTACAAGGTCTTGCAAGGACAGGACAAGGGGCAGTGGGTTTAAACTGGCAGAGGGGAGATTTAGACTGGATGTTAGGAGGAAGTTCTTTCCAGTGAGGGTGGTGAGACACTGGCACAGGTTGCCCAGGGAGGTTGTGGCTGCTCCCTCCCTGGAGGTGTTCAAGGCCAGGTTGGAGGAGGCCTTGAGTGAGCTGTACTAGTGGGAGGTGTCCCTGCCTATGGCAGGGGGTTGGAACTGGATGATCTTTGGGTTCTCTTCCAACCTTACCATTCTATGATTCTATGAAAGTTGGTCAGAGTGTTTTCAGCTTTGCTTAACTGTTCTTCATTAGCTACCCAGTTAACTGTTGAACTATTAGGACTGTCCCTAATCTCAGCATGCATAAGGTAGCAACAGTGGAAGGTTTTAAGGATGCCTGCTTGGCTACCAGCAGAAAAACCACAGAATCACAGAACTTTAGGGGTTGTAACCTGTCTCCAACTACCTGAAGGAACACTGTGGAGAGGCTGCTGCTGGGCTGTTCTCACAGGTAACTGGAGACAGTACAAGAGGGAATGGCCTCAAGCTGAGACTTGGGGAGGTTTAGATTGGACATTAGGAAAAAGTTTTTCATGGACAGAGTGGTCAGGGACTGGAATGAGCTGCCCAGGGAGGTGGTGGAGTCATCAATCCTGGATGTCTTTAAGGGTCGTTTGGATGTGGTGCTTAGGGCTATGGTTTAAGGTGAATCTTGTAGAGTAGGGTTATAGGTTGGACTTGGTGATCCTGAGGGGCTTTTCCCACCTGGAGGTTTCTGTGATTCTGTGTAAGGGACCTTGAAAGATCATCTAGTCCAACCCCACTCCCAGAGTATCTAACCCCAAACAGAAGTGGCAAGAGATGACCACCCCTGTCTCTGCATCCAGAGACAACCACCCTGATCCAGCAGACATCAGATCCGAATACTCAAGACAGGAAACCTCTAAGTTCTTGAGAGAGGATACAAAGAATGGGGAAAAACAGTTGGCTTTTCATGCTAGTGGATGAATAAAACAAAAATAGAGGTTCTGGACAACACAAAATAGTTATTTTAGTTTTGTTTTCACTGCACTCTAAAGTCTCCCACAAAAAGTTTCACTTCCCCTTGAGATATTTGATTAGAGAGGAATCTTTCACTGTAATTTCAAAGGGAAGTTAGACAAATGTCATTTAAGAAGTTAAAATATCACATTCTGATGTTATTAACTAATGTTTTAGTTATCCCTAAACTGTTTGGGTTCTTTTTTTTGCTGAATGGATGTTTTGCTTGCAGATCACTGCTTTTCTCCAGGTCTGCATAATTCTGTGCATGTAATAAAATGTCCAGGAGAGGATTACTATCCCCTTGTATGGTGCAAAAAAACCCACCCAGGTTCTACTTCAGCTGTAAACCACAAGAAGCTCACATGGAGCCAGAAAGAATCACTGCAGTGCATTAGCCAAACAGCAAATTCAGTTTATTCCTAATTGGTTTCTCTCCAAATTTCCAGGGTTAAAAAAAAAAAAAAAATCAAATCTAAAGTCCTGCACAAAAAAAAACTTCTGAAAGCTGCTCCTCTGACCTCTCAAAAGAAGAGAATTTGGTGGTTTCTAAACTGAGTTAAGTTTCCAGAAACTACTCAGGTCATTTTTCATTACTATTGTATTATATTAATTCAATTTTTACTACTGAGGTACAAACCCAGCACTGTCAGCCTCCTTTCTGGCTTCAAGAAATGTTATCTTCAATTGCATTCCCCCAGACTGGAACATTGCTTTCACTTGTTGGTGCTTTAACAGTTTAAGATCATCAAATAAGCAGGTTTCTGAACAGGTTATTCTCGTTCTCACTGAGGTCACTGGCAAGCACATAGCTCCAGTGAGGACCTAGGGCTACATTCCAGTCAAACACTGCAGTAGCCCAGCTTAGCTGTTGTGGTTACTGCATGGTTTGAGGTCAAGGCAGTGATTTGCTTTGGCTGGTGAGCAGGACCAGTGGACCTGAGAGGCAGCTGAGGGAACTGGAGTTGTTCAGCCTGGAGAAAAAGAGGCTCAGAAGGGACCTTCTCACTCTCTACAGTGCCATGAAAGGAGGTTGGAACAAGGTGGGGATCAATCTCTTCTCTCTGTCTCCCAAGTGATAGGTCAAGAGGAAATTGCTTGAAGTTGCATCAGGTGAGGTTTAGGTTGGACATGAGGAACAATTTCTTCCCCAAAGGAGTTGTCAAGTCCTGGAATAGGCTGCTCAGGCCAGTGGTGGAGTCCTCATCTCTGGAGGATTTAGAAGCTGTATAGATGTGGTGCTGAGGGACACAGTTTAGTGGTGAACTGGTGGCGTTGGGTTTAACAGTTGGATTCAATGATCTTAAAGGTCTCTTCCAATCTAAACAATTCTGGGATTCCATGACCCTAAATCCATAAGAAGCAGCTGCCAAAGCTTCCTGACTCTGAGTAATGCTCTTCCCTTCGCCCCCATAGCTGCATTAAAAATTGTGCCTGGGTGTAAAAATGCCTCTGTTCTGATAGAAAATAACTTTAAAAATAAAATGTAACTGAAATATAACCATGATTCCAAGGAGGAATTCCCCTATCACAAGGAGAGAGTAGAGAGCAGGCTGCCAGCTGTGCATCCAAGGCATTACTCATGCTGCACTCTCACTCCCAGCACCGCTGTGCCTGCTGGATGAGCAGAGCAGGATGCTGCTGCCGCTGCCTGAAAATCCCCTAATCTCTCTGTGAGGTCTGGGATGTTACCCAGCTGCGAGGGCTGATGGCAATGAATTGCCTCAATGGCATCTTCCTCCACTTCCAATTGCAAATGTGGAGTATTTTTTATGGAGGTGTTTTTCCCCTCATGGGGGTAAGTTTTCTTCAGACACAGGGATGAGATCCTTCCACGCACTAAGTCCCTCCCCTTGCAAGGAATGTGGATAAGGAACACAAAACCAAGAAAGCCTGCTTGAAGCTACAGCACACAGCTCTCATCAAAACCCAACAGGCTTACCACGCAAGGAATCCAGTAGCTCTTTCACAACGTCCTTATGTCCAAAATAAGCAGCCACCACGGCTGCATTGTCATCATTAGGCTCTGTTGGTAACACCACTAAGGCTTCCTTCAGTAAATACCTCACTGCCTGCACATCTCCATACGCTGCTGCAATGCCTAAAAGCTGACACTGGGGAAGAAAACACAGCAAAACAAAGTCTCTGTAAAGGGAGCAGGCAGAGAGAGAGAGCATTTGGAGAGCTAAGCATTTCTTTGTGCCATGCAAATGCACACACCCACTGTGTGCTGGTTTGAGCTAATTGGAATATTTTAATAGAGAAAATTATACTATAGGCTGTGAAGGAAAACAATGGTGATGTCTGCTTCACTCATAGGTTTGCTGAGATGTTTAGGGAAAAAAGAAACCAAAACAAAAAGATAAGAGTGTCTTGAGCTGGCAGTCTGTGTCATGGGGGCACAGCATTTTTGGGCTCTCTAGCAGCTCTGGCTTCTCCTCTCTGTTGAATAACTTCACTAACCACTTTTCTTCTAATCCTCCCCAGCCGATCCTCCTTGCGCGTAAGGCAAACCTTGGGGTAAGGTGTGGGGGTGGGGAGAAGGTGGAAGGGTGGTTGGGAGCCCCTCCTGGGGTCTCTGATTTCTGGGAGGGGAGTTGTGTGTCTGTATTACCTTAAACTTGTATATTTCTGTAAATATTCCTGTACATAGTGTATATATTTGCTTGTATATTGTGCTGAGCTGTAAATAGAGCTTCATCTCTTAACTTCCAGCCGGCTGAGGTCTAGTCTGGGTCATTTTACAAGCGTGGGGGGGCAGGGAACTCCCAAACCATCACACACTGTCACTGTGGTTAATGGAGAATGTCACTAACAAGAGGAGCCACTTTAATGATTGGTGTTGATACATTAATTATATCACTTTGTTGTTCTTTTGCTTTAGAGTTTTTTGTATGGCTTTACCACAAAAGTGCCCAAGGCAGGGAAAGATGAGTGTAAATCCATTTGTCATGGACTAACAAACAAACCAACCCACCAAGCATCTGCAGAGCTCTGCTTTGAGGTGCAGTGTTTCCTGATTTGGAGGTGGCCAATACACCTGGATTTGGCATGCAGGTACCTTCCCAAAGACCAAGACAAGCTCTGTGCCAAAAGCAGGTTTAAAATGAGGGCTTTGAAGGCAGAGCAGCGCAGAAGCTGGCACAGAGGACTTATGTCCAAACATGAGCAGCAAAGCCTTTCCGAGGGGCCACTAACCATCTTGGCACTGATGGAGGAATACATTTTCTGCTAAGCCTACAAACTGCTTCCTTTTTATAGGGAAAAACCTATTTCCTTATTTTGGTGACCACAGCACCAGCACCCATCCTTGCACAGGATCCTGCTCCTACACATGCTATCTCCTGTGCTCAGTCTGATCTTTCTGATCAGTGCTTTCAAGGCTTATGTCCCTGAGCATGTTTCTGAAGTGCCCCACATGACCTCAGTTGTGTCTGGGACCCACCATAACTGCATGGATTTTCTGTGTGAAGAACGATGGAAGGCAGCAGCTTAGCATTTTGGTTTCTCTCGCAGTAAAACTGGAGAAAGAGCATTAACCTAACCATACCTTTTCCACTTGTAGTGCAGTCTCCTCACATGATAACTTAATCAGCTCCTGGGCCTTGCTGGTATCTCCAGCTTTGTAAGCATCCTGAACGCTGTCTGTCACAGATGTCTGAATTATGGAGACTCCGCTGACTGTGGACTGTTTGCCACCCATGTCCACAGGTCCTGCAGGAAAGGTAGGAAAGAGGAGTCAGCAAGAAATATTTGTTTACTACTCATGCACAGCTGCAACACCACTGCACCCCAGCAAGAAAAAACAAGGAGGTGAAGTATTTTCAGTGCAATATTTACTGCACACAATTAAAAAAGAGGCAGAAACACTCTGTTAGCTAACAGAAGAAAGTGATAACATGTTAAAGTACTTTTCCATCAGGGGCATGAAACTAGAAGGGGCAGCAAGTTCCCCAATTGCTCCCAGAGGTGGTTTCCAAAGGACGGTGAGAGCCTGCACAGCAGCTGCCACACTCAACCTCCTGCAGCAGGAACCAGGGAAGAGAAGTGCCTACATGAGCCTGGCACCTCTGAAGAAGCAGAAGTCTGCAGGACCTGCAAAGCAATTCTGGTATTATTAGCTTTGCTTCAGCCACACTTCACCTCCTGACAGCAGCCCAATAAAACCCCACTGCACTTCTACAGTACCTTCAAGCACAGCTTTGTACACTTCAAAAATTGTGAAAGAGAAGAAATTAGGAATATTTTAACTCTGGGAAAACAGAATTAAAAGGAGAGATCAATGCCACATGCCCAGTGCCACCTTGATCGATCCTGGAGAGGCTTCTAGGCTAGACTTGCCGTTCTTAAATGTTGTTAGGAGCCAGAAGAGATTTTACATGTCCAAGATTAAAAGCTGCAAACCATTAGAGAAGATGTTTGTGGTGGGTGGGTAATGAAGCAGCAGCCACGAAGTCTCACATCCACCATCCCAACCACCAGGATGGGGAAAGCTGCAGGAGAGCCACTGAATTACAAGTAGGATCACAGAATGGTCTGGGTTGGAAGGGACCTCAAAAAGTCATCTAGTCCAACCCTCCCTGCAGTCAGCAGGGGCGTCCTCAACGAAATCAGGTTGCCCAGAGCCCTAGCACCTTGAATATCTCTAGGGATAGAATCCCAAGCACCTAAAGATGCCCAGGTCCTCTCCTGAACAACACTCAGTGCAGACAAAATAAGCACTTGTCACTTGAAAATGAGACCACTTGACACATGTTTTCCTGCTAAACTTATCCTTATTGCTTATTGCCACTGGTTAAATAAAGCCCTTCAGCCCACAGATTTTCACATACATTCAGAAGGATATTTTTTTCATAGACTCTTATGACGTGCAAGCCTGGAAAAAGGAAGGAAATTTGGACCAGTCTATAACTGTCAGTAAATATTGTTGAATAATGCAGTCTGAATCACCAATTCTGCTCATCAATTATTTAAATCAAGCTCGAATCACTCAGACATAGGAGACGGCTCCAGAGATTCCTGCCATTAAAAATGTGCCCCCATCAATAACCTTCCTCAGATGATGCACAACGTGTGAAGGACAAGCAGCAGAAATGAAGGCAGATGAATGTGGTGTTAAATTACAGCACAATAAACAGCATCTCAGAGTTCCTGTTGTGAGGTGCAGTGCCTTCAGAATTCTCCAGTGTTAGGGCATACACGGCAAAAGAAATTCACGCAGCACTTGGTCCAGGTTGCTAGAGAAGACCACCCACCTGTGAGGGATCTCCAAGAATATTGCATATTACTTAATTCTCTTTTTAATGGGCACCAAAGGTAGGAAATTAAAAGAAAGAAACTGATTAAAAGGGAATAGAAGAGAGCTTTAAAGCAAAAGAATTCCTCAGTCTAAATAAGCCAGAAATGAACAAATAAGGTGTGCCAGGGGAGGTTTAGATTTGATACTAAGAACAACTTCTTTTCCAAAAGTGTTGTCAAGCTCTGGAGCAGGCTGCCCAGGGAACTAGTGGAGTCCCCATTCCTGAAGGGGTTTCCAAGCTGTGTAGATGTGGTGCTGAGGGACATGGTTCAGTGGTGACCTGGCAGTGCTGGGTTAACGCTGAGACTGGAAGATCTTAAAGGTCTCACCCGACCGAAAGGATTCTGTGATTCTACTCTAAATAAAACGAAGAAGTAGAGATCCAAACATTCACTGCAGTTACTGGAACATGCATCCTCCCTCTGATGAAATCCTGAACAGAGAGACAAGCACTGGAACTCCCCTTGGAGGAAAAAGTGCCTCACATTGGAGATACAAACCAGCTGGAAAGCTGAGCAGGAAGCCCTGCAAATCAGGGCTGACAGAGCACAGCAACTTTCATCTAGTCCCTAAAAAAAACCACTGAGAGACAAATTATACTTCCTTCCAGCCTCAACCCTGATTTTGGGGACTGTCTCTCAAGACCCACATCTGCAGCAGTTTCAGATGTAAAGGTACATCCTTTCTGCCAAAGAACTGAGGTCACCTTTCTTCTGCATCAATCACGACCAAGGAAGGTGGATTTCCTCATGATCAGAGATTCATTTGGGATCTGGGAGATCTCAGTGTCACTTCCTCATCTATCAGAGAGGCCTCCAGCCAAGCTCCCACACATCCTGCAAACCAGAGCTCTCCTTACAGGAGGCTCTTCCACCTCTCCTGATGGAGCTTTCCTACAGGGAGGACTCCCAAATCGGTTGGCCAACAAGAACAACCACAGTATTGTAACTGAGGGAAGGAGGAGCTCCCCAAGAGTCCCAAGACCCTCATCCCAAGACCACTTCTGTGTTTTACCAAATGCCCACTTCACAAAACTGCTTGGCTAATGTGTCATCCTTCCTCTTGCATTTTTGGCCCCCTCAAAATTTCTCAAGTTCTTTGCAGTGCAATGTCTCAGTTACAACCACTGCTACCATCACCAGAACGTGGGCTGGCCACCAACCATCCCAGTCTGCTCATGGGTGTGAGGTGTAGACTTCTGGGCTCTCTAGGAATAGGAAGGGCCACAAATGGCTGACTTCATGGAGTTTATATGCTTCAAGGGTTAGGTGGCAGTTTAATCAGAGTTTTAGTCCTTAAACTCAATTTTAGTCTTATCCTAAGCAAACTTGTGCTAATCTAAACAAAACTGTCCAGTTTTGACATCAAGTAGAAATCAGTACTGAATGCAAGAAATCAGAGTAAATCTACCAAGATAATTAAATATTCTTGGCAGGAAGATAATGCTGCTCATCATCCAAGTTTCTTAAGTAACTGTCATTACACCTTCTTTCTATTATTGCAGTCTGCAGGGTAAATTGACCTCCTGCCTAAGACCTGGAGAAGAAAGCTGCCACAGGTCTTCATAAAAAAAGATAAAAAAGGCCCAGCAACTGAACCAATTGCAAGAAGAGCAGAACTGGTGAGACACAGAGTGATAAAAAAAGCTAGCCCTCAACCAGCAGCTGTGCTCAATCACTCTGTCAAAGTGAACTTGAGCTTTCCAAAGTGAAATGAGAGGAGGTGAACCATCCATCCCTAAGCTCTCAATAAAGACAGAAGCCATCCATGGCAAAGCCAAGCATCTCGCCTACCCAATTCACAGCAGACTTCCTTGTGACTTAGTAAATGATACATTGACTTTTGAAATGCAAGTGGGAAATAAGAAGCAGCATGCTTTAGAAGTTAAATTTATACTCACCAGAAGGAGAAAATAAATGAGGAAAAGTACATTCTACTGAATAAAGACTGTTTGGTTTTTTTTCTACAAGATGCATGAGTGAACTATCATCAGCAATGGCATTCACATAGGCTGGGAATAAAGTTTTGCCAACACAAGCATCAGCCATTCAGAGCAAAGATCTGCCAAAATCCAAAGAAACACTGCCTATGGCTTTAACCTCACAAATCTCACATCTTTACCTGAGCTCTTTGTGGCTTCCATAACAGGATCACCTCACTTGCATATAGCCCTGAACAGGATATCACAGGATCACAGGTTCTCAGGGGTTGGAAGGGACCCAAAGAGATCATCAGTCCAACCTCTCTGCCAGAGCAGGACCAGACAGTCTAGCTCAGGTCACACAGGCACACATCCAGACAGGCCTTGAAAGCCTCCAGAGAAGGAGACTCCCCAACCTCTCTGGGCAGCCTGTTCCAGTGCTCTGGGACCCTTACAGTAAAGAAGTTCCCCCTTGTGTTGAGCTGGAAGCTCCTGTGCTGCAGCTTACATCCATTGCTCCTTGTCCTATCCCAGGCAGCAAGTGATCAAAGCCTGTCCCCCCACCTCCTGACCCCAAGTCCTCAGATATTTATAAACATTTATTAAATCCACTCTCAGTCTTCTCTTCTCCAGACTAAGCAGCCCCAGGTCCCTCAGGCTCTCCTCATCAGGCAGTGCTCCAGTTCCCTCATCATCCTCGTACTCCTCTGCTGGACCTTCTCCAGCAGATCCCTGTCCCTCTTCAACTGGGGATGAGAGAACAATGCTGATACTCAGTAGTACTGAACCTTTATTTTTGGGCTCACTCATGCAATGTGGTAAGCATGGATGTAACACAGTGCTTTTAATTCTTAGACTGCACAGATTCAGGAACTGGCTTCTGTGCTTTGCACAGCTGGCTCTACCTCACTGTTTGCACATTTACAGAGGCTGAAGGCAATTTTCTTTTTCAAAATATTCTAATGCAAACAGAGGTTATCATAAAAAAAAAAAAAAAAGGAGCAGAGATATTCTATTGTCAAAGGTTGTAAGAGTAACACTTTCAAGGTGCAAAGGACTGTTGTGCCAGCTCAGGGAAATGAAACAAAAATGTGTTATTAATAATAAATTAAAGGGTACCATGAGAATTTCAGAGGTAAATGTGGCCACACCCTCTGTCAGGCCTTGTTATTACAGCAGGTGAAACAAAAAGTCTAAAATGTCTAAACTGACTGCAGGTCATTATCAGCAAAAAGGTGAGGGTCTGCAGGTGGATGCTGTGAATCAGCAAACAGCCACACAACAAAAGAACACACTGTAGAGATGATCATCATCTTTCTATCCCAAATCACTGCATCCCTGTCTCCGACATGTAACCTCACAGGGTTTGTAAGTGCTACATCAGTACTCCTGATAAATAAGGTAGGAGCAATTCAGCAACTGACCAGGGTATCTTTATTCAGCAGAGAAAGACATAAATGAGATAAAACAGGGTAGGAAGGTAACTCGCTGCAAAACAGAATTACAACCATAATAAAACTTTAAAACTGCCACTGACCTTGTCATAATGTGTGCAGGCACTTCCAGAGCCAGGAGCAAACCGAGATGACGACTTCAACACAGCATCCCAGGCAGCAACACTCAGGCAAGCTATGAATCCCTTGGACTGTTAGCCACCCACCTCTGTCTGCTCCAGCACAAGCAGCTCTGGCAGCAGCCACTGGATGCAGTGGCTTTTGGCTTGCTGGCTGTTTCTTTGTCTGGATTAACTGCTACATCTGAGCCTTGACACTTCGTTTCATCTCCATGTCCCATTACAGCGAAACCCAAGCCTCTGGTGCAGAGGGGAGCGGGGATGGGGGTGGGCAGGGCTGCTGACTCTCTGGGCTGAGCTCAGATATTAATTCCTCAACAGCACCAGATGGCTACAGCTAACCTTCACCAGCTTAATCTTTTGCCATTTTGATTGCTGAGCACTACCAGAGAGCAAACAGAAAAAAATAGGGCAGAGATGAGTTTTAAAATATGCTTGAATATTTAAAGCCAGTTCCCCCCCTAAGCTTAAAAACTCACTGAGTGTTGCTGAACAATTTTCTCTACAGAAGCTTTGGCAAGCTGGTTAGCAAAATTAAGAGAAAGACAGGTTATTTCTGAGCCTCTGCACCAGACTCCTGTGTCTTCCCTTGCTTTGAAGAACTTCAGATTGATAAACTGCACAACAGCCAACTGGAAGCCTCTGATTTCCAAGGATGATGGATCTGTCCTACATTGCACTTTCCACGTGGGCGGGCGAGAAAGAATTTCAGTGCTTTGAGATACTGAAAAACAATTCTCATCCCAAACTAGGAAAAAACCAAAAAAAAAACCCCAACAACAAACCAAAATAACCTCCTGTGTTCTTTAATTTAAAAAATAGAGATTTAAAAATCAGTCAGAATGTTTTGCAAAACAAAGATATCCTTTTGGCATTCCTTCTCTGACACCTCAAAACAAGGTTTCATTTGTTATTTTAATAAGTTAAAAGATTTTGTTCATTCATTCATTCATTCCTTAAAAGGCACCAAGGTCTGTCTCCAGGAGGGAAGTTCCTCTCCCTGCCTGTCTATATATCCTTATTCCATTTAGTCATAGAATCATAGAATGGTAAGGTTGGAAGGGACCTCAAAGAATCGTCTGGTTCCAAACCCCTGCCACAGGCAGGGACACCTCCCACCTCCCACTAGTACAGGTCACTCAAGGCCACTAGTCCCATAGTGAGAATGTGGCCCAGAACCAGGCAGAGGTCTGCAGCAAGAATCACAGAATCATAGAATTGTCAGGGCTGGAAGGGACCTCAAGGGGGTTCCAATCTCTCTGCCATGGGCAAGGACACCTTACACTTGATCAGGCTGCCCAGAGCCACATCCAGCCTGGCCTTAAAAAGCCTACATCCTGTTTCTTCTTGTCCTCAGGTTGAGGCAAAATACATATGGGCCAAGCAATTCTTCCATAGAATGTCTCCAGAAGGATTCAGAAGTGGTCAAAACCACTTATAAACCCTGCTGTGAGAAGACAAGGAGAGAAAACTATGACAAATCCAAACGAGAAGTGACGAGATGGTTCGCCTGGGAAATTCAGCATCCCCACTGCAGCGACCACATCAGAACTGGGCCATGTCCCCCTGACCCTGATTAATATCTCTCCACAACAAGCAAGTTGTGACAGCTTCTCAGGACAGTGGGAACCCTCCACACTATTTTTCTGCCTGTTTTTTGTGGTTCCACTTCCCCCCAAACACCCATTATTGCAGCTAATTAAAGGAGTGGCTCAACACTAGGATGTGCTTGCCAAGGCAGTGGAAAAGATGATGTATTGAGTACCAAAGACATCTCCATCTACACCAGGGCTTCTAATCAATGCTCACTACCCCAATTAGAACTCCACAAAAGACCAGATCAGAAACACAGAAGAATGCTTCAAAGGCAAAAAAAAAAATCCAGGACTGAAGGGATCTTTTCCATTACTGTTGCATAATCTGGAATTATTGTTAAATGGCTTACATGCCAGTACCATGTGTGCAAAGTGTTGATCTGCATTAAACAGCTCCCAGCAAGGAGAGAGGATCTCCTAAAGGGCAGGCTGGCAGTTGTGGGGACAGCCATGCAAAGTGAACATTTGCCACCAGAGCCATTGGAAATTTTCTGTTTAGAAGCACACTGAACCTGCAAGCTAAAAAAAAAAAAAGCTAATGTAAACCTGAAAGGAAAATATTAAATTCCAGATGGAAAACTGCACCAGATTCCTGCCTTTTTAAGGGGTTCCAGGAACTGAGTTACAAAAAACAGAGGCCTCCAGAGGTTTCAGCTCCACAATGACAACAATTATTTCTCCCGGATGCAGGACAATGAGGGAAGAGGGAACAGAAAAGCTTCAAATGCTGGTAAGGCTGAGACTCGGCAGACTGCAGTGGGCAGCACCACAGGGGCTGCGTGATAGCTGTCTGCCTGGCACAGAATCACTGAATGGCAGGGTGTTGGAAGGGACCTCCGGAGATCACCTAGTCCAACCCTTCTGCTAAAGCAGAGTCACCCACAGCAGTTTGCCCAGGAATGTGTTCAGGTTGGTTTGGAATCTCTGCAGAGAGGGAGAGATTTCATAACCTCTCCGGGCAGCCTGGCCCAGTGCTCTGTCTTGTTATGTACAGCACTAAGCTGGGGCTGAGAAGCTCTACCAGCTCTGAGTGGGCTCCTGCACCCACACATGTGTCTTCCAGACCCCTGGGACTACAGAAGCTATTTGCACTGCCCAAGAGGTTGCAGTGAAACCAAGCTGGTTATTCCTTTTTTTGCTTTAGTACAACAGAGGCTACACAAAGCCACTACAAGGCAACAAGCTTAGAAAGAGCACAAAGAAATACACACTGGAACATGACCATCAGAGCAAATCCACCTCAGAACTACTCAACTTTTTAGGGTGGAAAAGACCTTTAAGAGCATTGACTCCAACCATTAACCCAGCACTGCCAGGTCACCACTGAACCATATCCCTCAGCACCACATCTACACAGCTTCTCAACCTGCCATGGATGGGGATTCCCCCACTGCCCTGGGCAGCCTATTCCAGGTCTTGACAACCCTTATCAAGTGAAGAAATTGCTTTTTACCACACAGAACTAACCAGGATGGAAAAGACCTCCAGGATCATTGAGTCCACCCTATCACCTAACCCTTCTAATTAACTAAACCATGGCAGTAAGTGCCTCATTCAGCCTCCTTTTAAACACCTCCTTTATACAACTCCATGGATGGTGATTCCACCACCTCCCTTGGCAGCCCATCCCAATGCCAATCACTCCTTCCAGGAAGAATTTCTTCCTAACATCCAGCCTAAACCTGCCCTGGCACAGCCTGAGGCTGTGTCCTCTTGTTCTGTCACTGGGTGCCTGGGAGAAGAGACCAACCTCTGCCTGGCTACGACCTTCCTTCAGGCAGCTGTAGACAGCAATGAGGTCTGCCCTGAGCCTCCTCTTCTCCAGGCTGAACACCCCCAGCTCCCTCAGCCTCTCCTTGTAGGGCTGTACTCCAGTCCCCTCACCAGCCTTATGTCCAACCTAAACCTCATCCAGTGCAACTGAGGTAATTTCCTCTTGTCCTATCGCTTGTTCCTTGGGAGAACAGACCAACCCTCACCTCACTACCATGCCAGCAGGTAAATCACCTGAGAAAACACAAGGTAGCCTCGGGGGCACTAATGACACCTGCAGCTACCAAGGGAAAAGGAGGAAGAGCTACTCCACATGTTCCAGTGCCCTGGGCTATGCTGGTTGGGAGAGGGGTAGCAGCACTGCAATCTTCACTGCAGAGTGAGGCAGCTCACCAGCACCATGCCTGGACATTCCTTCCTCCAAGCCAGGCTAAGGGGGCTGCAGCCAGCCTCTTGTGTACAGAGAATCTCTCCCTGGCCTTGCATGCCAGCACACAAGGCTCCCATTGCTTCATATCCCACCTTCGGTTTCGTTCTATTTATGAAGTTTCCTTAGCTCCAACAGGTTAACACCAAGACAGCCTCCAGATTCCAAATGGATGGCAGCCACTCAGAGTGGGCTGCTGCCTCCCTCTCCCTCTCCCTTCTCCTTCTGGCTTTTCACCAAGTGACTAGGTACCAAACACAAGCAGGCAACCATCCCCAGCTTACCAGCATGATGAACTGGGCTGCTGTTGATGACTAATGGTTTTACTCTCTTCCCTGAGCACAAGTCCCAGATTCAAGCAGCTTCATATGGATGTGTTCATCCCTTTCAATCTGCAGGACCAGTGAGAGCATCCAGTGGCCACAACACATTTCTCAGTGGTCAGATTGTCTCATGAAAGAAAGATCATACCAGGCAGACACAGGAATGGGATGGGGCCTGACTTCCAGCAAGCACAGGGCAAAGGCTGGCTCTCACAGTGAAGGGGGATGCTCTGTAGCTGCTCCTGCTCTCTTTAGAGTGCAAAGAATCAGCAAAGGCCACAGAGAACATTGATGGTGTTAATTTCCACCCCCAAGGGAAAGGGATTGAGGGAACTAAGAGAGCTCCAAATGGCCAGAGAGCCAACTGCTGCATTGAAAATACAAATGACTCAGCTCTAAGTGAAAATGTCTATTTTTGTCTTTTGGCCTCAGCCATTTGGTTCCAACCCTACAGCCTGACTCATTCAGAAATATGCTTTTGCATGCAGGGCCAACTATGCCACTCTTGCTTCCAGATGTTAAATTGGAAGGTATACATTAAGCTTTCAGAGTGCAACTGCACTTTGGGATTTTGTCCCTGTTCATTTCCGGGCATGGCTGAGAAGAGAGGATTATTAAATGATGAAAGCTGTCTCCAGTGAGACCATTCCTGTCCAATTGAATCAAATACTATAGCCATGAAACCAACCCAAGATTGGATTTCATTTGAGACTTCATAAAATATCATTTCATGGCTAACATTGAGTTCTTCTGAAACTTCCTTTTCCCTAATGTTCAAGCTTTCATCAGAAGGGAAAAAAAAATATCTGTGCATCAGTATTTTCTCTCTCAAAGAAATTATTTGCTCAGTATTCTTCTAAATTGAAGTAATTAATTACACTGGGGAAGCACCACTTCAGGCCCAGCTTTCTTCTGCTACATCCTTCTTGGACACACATTTCAAGCTAAATGCTTTTAGTGCCAACTTGGAAAGGCCACACCTGCAAGAGTTCAGGGAGGGACTCCCTGTGTGTACGAGGGGAGGACAAGCCCAAGGTCTCTGATCAGATCTTTTTAGTCTTCTCCTGACTCCACCAAAGACACATCCAGCAATTCCACAGCTGCCTCAGTTGACAGAAGCAGCTCCTAAGCTAATGCTTCACTTCAGTAACACATACAAACACCCTCCTGAAGTGAAAACCTATTTATGATACTCCAACACTACATTTGTCTCTCCAGCCCTTTGAAACTCCATGGATGCTACCAGGAAAGCCAAGTCCCAATGGGGCTTCCAGAGATAGCTCATCAAAGTGGTGAAATGAAGCTCACAGTTGCTCCATCAGGTCTCCTTGGGCCACAGCAGTAAGTTTTCCATGCCTTCAATACATGACAGGCACCTTGCATATCTCTTGTCACCTTTATAGCCATCAGTGTCCCTCCTCCCTTCCCCGAGGAGCACAGTAGGTCTCTTACAGAACCTGGACATACAAAGATTTTGGAAAGGCTGGCCAGAGGTGAGGGAAAAAGGAAAAGCAGTATTAAAAAGGCATGTAAAATACCTTGCACAGCTCCAGCTTATCATGTTCAAGAAAGATTAGGACAATCTAGAAGAGGCAGAGAATATGAATCGAAGAAATGCAGATTGTGCATTAGCAATTAGCAAATGTGGCTAATTACAAGCCACAGATGGAAAGGGTTTGGCTTGCTGGAGAAACAAAGGCTGGACAGGGATAGGAGAACTGTCCATGAAAACATCCAGAGGAGAAGAGAGCTATTTCTGCACAGGGAATGAACACATTTTGGTTGCCAATTAGGAGAAAGTTAAAAACATTGGAGAAAAGAGGCTTGGGAGCAGTCTTCTGGAAAAAAAACAGATGCAACAGACAAGTCAACTCACTTGAAACTGGCCTTGCATAAGCTTTGGAAGTGTGACACCAGGATACTGACCTAAAAGCTCCTTCCAGTCCCACAGCCTGTGCTCCCATGTTACCTGTGTGCAGAAGTCAACCCAGTTACCACATATTAATGGTCAGAACATGAGACAGGAACAGCTCCATGGGCTGCTTGGAGGGAAGACTGTAGAAAGAGAGAATACCTTTTATTAACCAAACTGCTAGATCTAGGGAAAAGCAGACACTTCAAAGGGAAAAAAAGCCTTTTGAAAGATTTGAGGGGGTAAACACCCCAAGCAAAAAACCTCAAGTTTAGGACACATTAGACATAGTTCAGTGTGCTGCTTTAGCTGTGTCTGCTAGCCTAAGAAAATGCCTAACCTCTGCTGTCCTCACTTCTCATTTGTCACCAAGACAGTAATAACTCTAGATTGGTTTAGATAAAAGTATTGCATGCAGAGGAAAAAAAAAGTGCTATCAAGACATTGGATATGGTTGGCATCGAGAGAGTTGAACAGGTAATTTGGCAACAGCACAGCCAAGGGGAGTGCAGAGCTGGGAAAGAGCATCTGAGGAAAGAGATGAACGTGATAATCTGGAAAAGAAAAAAAGACAACACTCAGAGTGGAGAAAGTGAGGCTCCGCTGCAGCTCCTGGTGAACTCAGTGTGAGTACTTCCACCAGCTTCCACGCCAGCAGGAGCAGATCCTCCAAGAGGCTGGTTTCTGGGACAAAATATCTCAGAGGGAAGATTACCTTAGCAGCTGTGTCTGGAGCAGAAGAGAAAGCCTGATGAGAAGACCTCTGCTGTCAGCCAGCAGTGCTGCTCCCGAATCAAGCTGCTGCCAAAGCTTTAATGGGGGCTACTGAAAAACAAGGAAACCTTCTCCTACACTTGTGACAAAACCTACAGGCTGCAGCAATGCCTGCACTGGAGAGAGGGGGAATAAGAAAATATTTCTCTTTTGTCTTCCTGATGTCTGGGACTATCAGCATTCATTTCAGTGCAGGGAGGACTCTGCCTTGGAGGACACATAAAACTGAAGGAACATGCTGCAAACCTACTACAGCCCACAGCATTTTTATTTAGACAGCTGCCCTAAAGTAGGCAGCAAAATCAGGCAAGGCATGTTTCATCCCCTTCCCACCAGCCTATGAAGAACTCTGATCCCCTGCATCTGAGAACCTGGTTTGATCCACACAAAGGACTTTGATTTGATAGCTTTTATCCCCACCCTGCCATGGTGTGAAATGTCCAAGGTGCAAACCACCAGAGAATTGTGACCAGAACTCCAAGCCCATTTAAGGAGGAGTTTGGGTTTTTTGTTTTTTTTCAAGCCACGTGAGATCTGAAAAGGGATCCTGTCCATTAGTGTGAAAAGAAAAAAAAAAAGAAAGAAAAGAAAAGAAAAAAGCTCCTGTTTGATGCAAAAATAAAAGCATTTTCAAAGGCTCTTTGATGTGCAAGACAGAAAGACACGCAGGCAGATTCTGGAGGAGGTCTTGTCTTCATCAATTACCAGCACTCTTCCTAAAGCTTACTCCCCAGACAGGATTTTTATGTGAAGTAGATAATCACAGTGCAGAGCTGATACAGCTCTCAACCTTGTGGCTTTTCAATTAAGCAGCAATAACCTCTACTCAAAACAAATACTCCTTAACCAAGAACAGGAACAAAACAAATACCCCCAAACCCAGCTAACTGCAGGTGAAGGCATTTCAAAGAGAGAGATGCTTTTCAAAGATTGCATTTTGAGCTCTTCTCAGGAAGCCATGCCAGTTTTCCAAGCAATATTCTGCTCATTAAAGCAAGCGGTGATGTAATTTCCACAGCGACCACAAACATACCAAGAATATTTGAGCTAAATTTATCCAGACCTCTCGCTTGAATCACTGCTCTGGTTTGTTGTTTTTCCATGAGTTTCAGCTACGCACAGAAAAGGAGCTGTGAGGAGCCTGGGACTGAGTTCTCCTCAGCAGCATCCCAAACGCCAACGTTTAGGCATAGGAGCCATACATTGGCTATTAGAAATGAGAATTGTTTTCAGGCATAGAGAGTGTTGTCAGTTAAGTCTGCAGAGGACACCAAGTTAGGTGGCAGTGTTGATTTGAGTGAGGGTAGAGAGGGACTTGGACAGGCTGGATCAGTAGGTGTGCTGGTTGAGGCTAACTGGAATATTTTAATAGAGAAAATTATACTGTATGCTGTGAAAGGAAACAATGGTGATGTCTACTTCACTCATAGGCTTGCTGAGATGTTTAGAAAAGGTACTCAAAACAAAAAGATAAGAGAGTGTCTCGAGCTGGCAGTCTGTGTCATGGGACACAGCATCTCGGGTGGTTTAGCTCTGGCTTCTCCTCTCTGCTGAACTTCACTAACCACTTTTCTTCTAATCCCCCCTGGCCGATCCTCAAAATTCTCCTTGCATGTAAGGCAAACCTTGGGGTAAGGTGTAGGGGTGGGGAGAAGGCNACAGACAGGCAGCTGAATATGAGCCAGCGGTGCGCCCAGGTGGCCAGGAAGGCCAATGGCAGTCTGGCTTGGATTAAAAATGCTGTGGCCAGCAGAGTAGAGAGGTGATTGTCCCCTTGGACTCAGCTCTGGTGAGGCCACACCTGGAGTGTTGTGTTCAGTTTTGGGCACCACAATACAAAACAGATGTGGAGGTGCTGGAGTAGGTCCAGAGGAGGACAACGAAGCTGGGGAAGGGCCTAGAGAATAAATCTTATGAGAAGCAACTGAGGGAGCTGGGGATGGTTAGTTTGAGATAGAGGAGACTGAGAGAAGACCTCATTGCTGTCTACAACTACCTGAATTACCTGAAGGGACATTGTGGAGAGGTTGCTGCTGGGCTCTTCTCACAGGCAGAGACAGAAGGAGGGGGAATGACCTCAAGCTGAGACTGGGGAGCTTTAGATTGGACATTAGGAAAATGTTTTTCATGGAGAAAGTGGTCAGGCACTGGAATGAGCTGCCCAGGAAGGTGGTGGAGTCATCAACCCTGGATATGTTTAAGGGTTGTTTGGATGTGTTGCTTAGGGATATGGTCTAAGGTGAATCTTAAGAGTAGGGTTATAGGTTGGACTTGGTGATCCTGAGCAGCTTTGCCAGCCTGGATTTAAAAACGAACCCAAACCCAACCCAACCCAAACCAAACAAAAAAAAAAGCTGCTCCTCTGGGTCCCAACCCCAGGTCCCTGCTCCTTTCACCCTTTAAAGCCTTCCTCCTGCCCTTTCTGTAGCAGACTGACCCTTTCCCTCACCCTTGGGTGACACAACTTGGGGCTTGTCTTCATGACTGAGAACTTCCTGAAGCTCACCACAGCTCTGCTGCCTTTCCCAGCTGCAGACAGCGAGCCAAAAAAAGAGAGGATCTGCACCAGCATTCCCACTGCTCTGTGCACCATCATGACAAGTCCTGTCTGCCTCTCAGGAACATAATCACAGAATGTTAGAGGTTGGAAGGGACCTCCAGAGATCATCAAGACCAACCCACTTGACAAAAGCAGGATCACCTAGGGCCATCCACACAGGAATGCATCCAAGTGGGTTTGGAAAGTCTCCAGAGAAGGAGACTGCACAACCTCTCTGGGCAGCCTGCTCCAGGGCTCTGTCACCTTCACTGTAAAGAAGTTCCCCCTCATGTTGAGGGAGGGAACCTTCTGTGTTCCAGTTTGTAGCTGGTGCTCCTTGTTTTATCACTGCAGATCACCAAAACGAGATTGGCCATATCCACTTGACACACACCCCTCAGATATTTATAGACATTGATCAGATCCCCTCTCAGTCTTCTCCACATTAAACAGCCCCAGGTCTCTCAGCCTCTCTTCACAGAGGAGATGCTGAAGTCCCCCAGTCATCCTCATGGCTCTCTCTTGAACTGGGGAACCCAAAATTGGATACAGTCTTCCAGATGTGGTCTCACTAGGGCAGAGTAGAGGGGGAGAAGACCCTCCCTAGACCTTCTGGAACAACACATCCCATCACCATGACCACCCGTGTCAGGAGAGCTCAGGCCAGGGAAGGTTCTCTAGGCATCTTCACCAGCAGGTATACAAGACCCTGCAAAAAATGCACAATCTACAAAGACTCAGTGATTTGTTTCACCCTCTCTTCCAACATGCTCAGTGTCACGCTGGGAGGGGCTCAGTATTTGCAAGGACTGCAGCATAACCTCTGCCATTTCACTACATCCACTTGGCTGTTGTTCAGTGAGAATGTTTTTCAACTGTCATATTTTACCATGGCTGAATATGTCCTTCCTGACTCCATCTCAGAGTCATGATCTGACTCACTGAGTTTGCCTGCATGTGGCTGTACATCTTTTAAGGGCAGTTTGAAAGCAGTCTTAGTTTTTTTTTAGAGCAAAAGCTGCAGATCCCAGAGCCCCTCTGACTGCAGGAGGGCTTTCTGAATGTCAGAGGCCTTCTCTAAGAGTTAAAGGGGTCTTTTGTAAGTTGTCCCTTTAAGTAAGAGCAAGGCACAAATTCAAAGCATGGACACACTTCTGCTGTGAAACTGTCAGCAGCTTACATAAAAGGGCTGCTGCTGTGGTGATGTATAATCATGCAAATAAGCAATCGCTGACCCACTAATTAGCACACAGACTTGGATTAAGGAAAGGAATTAAATATCAGCCTAATTTGATGTAAAATCTGAAAGGGAACCTATTAAGTGACAGGCTTCACCCAGACATCAGACTGGGAGCAGAATGGTATAAAAATCCAGCCCTCCACCCCTTCATCTGCAACGCAAACATTTCCTCCTCAGCTTAGCTGCCTTCTGCCAAACAGAGCCCTGGCAGCCCCTTTATCGATCAGAGAAATGAAAAACAAACAAACCACAGACTTAATGCTGTAAAGATCCCTGAAGACCTGATCCTAAGCCTCAGTTCAAAGACTTTAATGGGTTTGGGATAAGGCCCCTGTAGGCTTTGGAGAGGATTGAAGGGAAAAAAAACCCAACAAAAAAACTAACACATAAATTCATAGCACTTTCTTTAATGCAAGTATAAAATGGCCTGGAACATGACTGACAGAACAGCAAATCAATTACAGGCCTGGTAAATACTGAGTTGGTGTGAACACCATCCATTGTTTTTCCCACTGAAATAGAGGAGAGTGGTTCCACCACCACAATGTCAACCCCACCTGAGGGCTACCTCATGACCACATGTTTGTAATGTCATTAAGGAGTCCCTGTGTACAGGTTCTAAGGCCAAAGGACCTCCTTTACTGCCTTACCACCTTTTCTTTTTTTTCTAGGCTTGAGGTGTCATGAGCTACATTTTAATGTAATAAACTACACATACATTTTAACTGACAGGTGGAAAAATAAAGCTGAATGGCTGCAGATAACTCCAGATACAGCTCAGATACACATCGTGGTTTTACTGCTGCCCGTAAATCAAACTGCCTCTCAGGTTGGACTCTGCTCAATTAGCTTCCCAAGGTCTGCACAGCACTGCTGGCACTCCCAGTAGCTCTGTCCTCCTTAATACAGTCCTCAAGTTCAAGAGCAAGATGGCTTTGGTAGTATTTCTCAGGAAGAAGCTGGTCCTGCCACTACTAAGAACTGATTTCTCCTTTGTACCGCCTTGATTCCAGAGGTATGCAGCACCCTCAAGCCAAACTCCTGCTTCCAACTGGCACAAGAAGGCATTTTCAAAGGCAAGTGGTTCTTCTGCCTGTCTCTGTGGCAAAATCATAGAACGGTTTAGGTTGCAAGAGACCTCAAAGATCATCCAGTTCCACCCTCCCACCATAGGCAGGGACATCGCCCACTAGAACAGGTCACTCAAGGCCACATCCAATCTAGTCTTGAACCCCTCCCCGGAGGGAGTAGCCACAATCTCCCTGGGCAACCTGTGCCAATGTCTCACCACCCTCACTGTAAAGAACTTCTTCCTAACATCTAGTCTAAATCTCCCCTCTGCCAGTTCAAACCCATTACCCCTCATCCTGTCATTACAAGAGCCATCTGAAAAACAGCACTTTGCACCCAGGCTGAAAACCAATCCAGTATCTTAAATCAGACACCTAACTGTAACTGCCCCAGCTTCACTGCCCTCCTTGGAAAGCCAGGCTCAGCCTGCTGAGATGGTGCAGTGTGTGCACAGGAGAAGCAGGCTCAGGCACACAGGTTTTGTGCTGCAGACCAGCCTTCCGCCTTCGCTCTTGCCCCCTAGTGAGATTGCACCACTTCTCTATGAAGTGTGTACTCAAATGGGTTTAAAAATACAAGCCTATTACTGCTTTAGTGTACTTCCTATTTCTGACTAGCATCTCCTACTTCTCCTTCTGCAGGGGATTATGCAGTAAGACTAACTGATAGGAGGTATCTGCTTTAATGTTCAATCTTGTTGTTGGGTTTTGGGTTTGTTTTTTTTTCGCTTGTAGAAGTTTTTCAATTTGCTGTTTGGACTCAAATTAACTT
Organism: Semnornis frantzii; assembly: GCA_013399775.1. Classification (NCBI taxonomy): domain Eukaryota; kingdom Metazoa; phylum Chordata; class Aves; order Piciformes; family Ramphastidae; genus Semnornis; species Semnornis frantzii. The sequence goes on from VWYK01120039.1 coordinate 46,772, forward strand.
GCAGTTTAATGAGCAGGATGAAAAAACAGAAAACCTTCAAGGCTCATTTAGTCTGATTATACAGAACTTCAAGCAACCATGGCACTGGGCAGGTCTCCAGTGCTCTGTGAGCTCAGATCAGCTCACAGATGCTCTCCTTTTCCTTCTCCCAGACACAGTCACAGCGGACTCAGGTTAATGTTACTACAGAGTAATGTGCTGATGGAAAAGCCAAGACAGAGACTGTAATTTTTCCCTCTTATACAGCACACATGGCACAGATGAGGCTAAATCAACACACCCCAAGACCCATCTGCTAGCCCTAGCCCCACGTGCTCAGCTGTTGTAAAGATTCTGAGGTTTAAATGGTGATTTCATGAGGAACAAAGTGATATCAGTGGTGCTGCCAATGCTGATTTTCCTTTCCTACTCTATTCAGCAGGAAAGATTTACAAGATATTCACACTACCACATTCAAGTTGCTATTCTTCACATTTAAGGCAGCGAAATCAACTTGCAGGACTATGAGGAAAGGACAGCAAAGACCTCATCAGGAAGCCATGTATCTGCACACACAGGAGCAAGTGCTTGCTTTTATTGCCATAAAGAAGTCAGATCTTTCCTGTGGATTTTTATTTTTATAAGTGGATTTCACCCTGCCAGCCTGGAAGGCCTGGCTTATCCAGCAAGTACTATACAGAGAAGCAAGAGCAGAGTCTGTGAAAGTTTCCATCCCTCCACTCCCCAGTCCCGTCACCTCCTCAAACTGCCACCCCATGATGAAGGCTTTGGGCAGGTTTGCAAACGTCCTGCCCTTATGCAGAGGAGTGATGCTGGATGCACAAAGTGATGCCCTGGGAGAATAAGCTCTGTCATTTGCCATTAGCTGTCCTCAGGCTGTCACCATTCAAGCCACTGTGCAACTTTCCAGGCAAGACTGCACCAGCACCTGAGCAGTCCCTCTTGTTAAAACAACTCTTTGACTCTTTAAACTCTTTGTACTTGCACTGGAGGCTTTTCTATGATTCAGGAAGCAGTGGTGCAGGCAGCAGCTTTCCCTCTGAGTCAGTTGTGAGCTGAGCCATGGCCCAGACAGGGTTGCAAAGGTCACTACTGTTGTGGGTAGCTTCTTTCTGATAGAATAGAAAACCCTGTGAGCTGCAAGGTCAGCAGCTGAAGCTGCTTCTGCAGCACAACATTAAGAGCATCTGGGTGACTCCAAATGCTCCTCAGGTCATTATATTCTGCTTACTTGTTTGCTCCCTTATTTTAATACTTAGGTCTTATCCTTATTTAAATATTTAGGTCTCATCCTGTCCGTGGAAATGTTCAAAGCCAGGTTGAATGGGGCCTTGAGAAACTTACTCTAGTGGAAGGTGTCTCTGCCTATGGCAGGGGGGTTGGAACTAGATGACTTTTAAAGTCCCTTATAGCCCAAACTATGCTATGATTTCTAGGCTTGCTGCACAGGTGTAGACCTGGACAGTCAAAACTCACTGGCTTGTTACAGCCTTCTCTTCAAAAAAGCTGTGAAGGTTCATTTAGTGGAAATCTACTACAAAATTTCAAACAACTACCATTGCCATTGTCCCTAGTTATGTAACATCATATACATTACAAGATAACATCCCTTTTCAGTGCTCATTTCTAGATTTAGCAGGAGAGAAGAGACCTCCTCTGGCATGTTTGAAAGATAATCCAATTCCACCTCCGAGAAGCTCACAAGTGGCAGATGAAGACTCTGAACAGCATTCTTGGTAAGAGAGAGATAAGCTCTTTAACAAAAGCACCCTGACATTTCAGAGACACAGCTTTTCTGTGTCTTTGCTCAACTGCCTCCTAGGAACTCACAGGAGAATTAAATCCTAGCTGTAAAATTTCCTAAGATTCAAAGAAACCAACAAGCCCACAGAAAGGAGATGAATCTCTATTCTCTTCTAGGCATTCATATAGTGATATCTTCAGGCTTCCACTGTATTTTCTACAAGATTCACATTCTGTCACCTCCATTACATTATGTAGAGCTCTTTAATCAAGCTGAAAATCCCTCGAAGCCTGTGCTTCATGAGAGACTGCAGCCACCCCCATATCTCTGCTCACTTTCTTTCTTCTAATTAGGGCAAGATGAGCAAACCTAGGAGAGGGGAAGCAGGGTTTGAGGAGGCAGGGGAGATGCTGACTGCACCCAGAATGGAGCATTATTCTGCACTCCAGGGACAAATTCTTTCTGTGGACCAGCAAGCGCCCACTGGCATCGTAGAGTCAAGCTCAGCACCATCCCTGGAGGGTAGGCAGGGTCCAGTTCTGAAACAGTTCACCTGCTCTCAGGGTAAGTGAGCATCCTACAGGGATCCTGGCAAGATCACTGCTGCAGCCAAGGGGAGACACGAGCAGCAAGGTGAGCCCTTGCATCGTATCTTTTCTAACTAGAGTCAGTGACGCTGTGAATCTGCTCTCCATATGAGGACCTGGCCAAATGTATAGCTGGCAGGAAAGGAAAGCCCTCAGAACCTTAAGGCTTTGAACTGCCGAAGGCACTGGGTGCACAGGGTACTTGTTGGAAGGTGCCTCAAGCACTGCACCACCCATAAGGCTGCGCTGACCCAAGTGACCCATCGGGGAGCCAAGGGCAGCACCACCCTGTTTGCTAACCCACTCACATCCACACGTCCGTCCTTCCAGCCCAAAGAAGAGACTCCAAGCTCTGAGAGCACTGAGGTCATTGGCGTTAAAGAAACGATCTGTGCTCTCCCTTCCCAGTGGTTCCCACTGAATGGGGGCAGGAGGCTGCACCCAGGCTGTTAATAGATGCGCCTAAACAATGGGTTCAAACGCGGAGGCTGAGTGAGTCACCCCGGTCCTGCTCGGGCTGTGCGACACAACAAGGACCAGCTCACTTAGGGAGTTAATGACAATTATTCTTGGCAGGATTCAAACAATCCCAAAATAAAAGTGAGTTAAAACACGTACAGTCTGCTTATAAAGAGCAAAGATACCAGTCCTGGATCTTAAGCTTTCTCAGGATCCCGTTGCTGTTTATCAAACAAAACAACCCAGATATAAGTATTGAAGAGTTACAAGTTACATCAGTAAGGTTTGTCTGCTTCCAGTTTACCAGTTTAACTGAATATATCTGCATAACAGAAACAGACAATAAAGTTCCCAGAAGAAAAACTGAAGTCACAGTGTAGAGAATAAGATCATTTTCACTTCATTATTCACCCATAAACTAATTTATTTATTTCCTGTATCAGAGTGGGAAAAGCTTCTCAAATCATTATTGCAAAACAAAAAAATTTAGCAATTCTTAAAACTTGCAAATCATTAGCAGAGATTAAAACTCTTCCCATGGTTTATAGAAAAAAAATTTAGCAATTCTTAAAACTTGCAAATCATTAGCAGAGATTAAAACTCTTCCCATGGTTTATAGCCTGGCATTCAAGCGGACACAATTTCTCCCAGAGAGAAACTCAGAAGATAGAACTAAAAAATTTCAAGAATATTCAAGAACCAAATGCTCCTGATTGTTATAGAGACAATGCTGAGCAACAAAAGCAAAAAACCAACAGCAAAATCAGTATCACAGAACAGGCAGAATACATACGGAGAGAGGAAAGAGTTCCCAGAGCTCCCTGTGACGCTGATGAAAAATGTCTTCAAACAAGAGAAGGTGGCCTCTGAATAAACTATCAGGTTTTGCTTCATAGTTGCTGATAAAACCCAAAATAAGGCTGCAAAAACATTAGCTTCCACTGAAGCCTGCTTACTCACTACAAAGCGTCAAACACACCTTCATCCCACACTGAAAACGCAGATGCTGCCTCCTAATGAACTGCTTGTTGCAAGGGGGGAATACCGTTATACAATAACCAGAAGGCTCTCTCTTATTGCAGAAACATAACTGGGGTTTGACTCAGAGAAGTGTAGCAGTGCCTGGGAGCTGAGGGTTTCAGTGATAAAAAACATCCAAAAATAATTTGGCTGTTGAGGAAAGAAAAAAAAAAATAAATAAATCCCACACAACCCTAAGGGGATGCAACCTGAAGCATATGTCCCTTCTGAGAGGGAAATTTCCACCTCTGGATTTATTGTGTTACATAAATGCAGCCCTTCTCATCTAGCCCCAGTGATAAATCACTGCAAGGCACCGAATCAAAGCTGACAGTGAAACTGGAGCAGGTTAATATCTGTTCAGCCTGGGAAACGATGCTCTGATCTCAGCAGCTTTCATCCCCTGAACACACACACACTGCATCAGTAGCTGGGAACATATTTGCATTCACACAGTAAAAAAGCAAAGATCTTGTAAACCATATTTAGGAACTGGTGAGATGTGAGACATATATTGACTAATTCTGGAGGCCTTTGGGGAAAATTTGGCTTCAGAGGAATGCTATTCTTATCACCTGACTGGTTCAACACTATTCTCCTTGGAAGTAAAATTCCTTATTCTGCACCATAGATTTTCAAAGATTAGGGCTCAATTCACTTCATATATTTAATCTCATATATTTAAATCTCATCAACACACTCAGTGGCAGCTGGCTACTGAGTTCTCTCAAAACCTCCTGCTCCCAATCTGAGCAGGAGAGAAAAGAAATCCTCCACTTTACCATTTTGTGGATCCATGTTGTTCCCTCTGCAAACAGCGGATTCCTCAGTTCCCACACACCAGTACATTCTGGGTGGCAGTTGTGAAGATCCAACTGACAAACTTTCTGCAGCACTTTCAAGGGGAGATTGTTGTCAAAGCCGAATGAATTCCATCAAGCAGAGGCAGGAGCAGGGTGCCTGCTAGCAGGCACCATCCTGAAGAAACATCATTCACTCTGAAAATAAACAGCAAAAATTGTCATTATCCTCATGGAGAAATGGCCCAGCCTATTCCTCTGCCCTCCAACACTGCTTTGCAGACATTCACTTTCCATCCCATAAATACAATCATTTTCACAACAGCTTTGATGAGAGCACAACGTGAATTAACAGAGGGGAGTAACAATGTCTCCTCTATAGAACGTTCCCAATTTCTCTCCACCAAAGCTGCTCAGTCTTTGAGCAGAGGGCGTGGGGGGCGGGCAGGGGTCACAGCTGCAGTTTCAGCTTCTCCACAAGCAAGTGTAAAGGCAGAGCATTGAAACCATGCAGTGCAGCTGGAAAAGTCCTAAATGCAGCCTCAAACCTTTCCCATCCACAAAGAAGACTGTGGCTCTTGTAGGACTCCACTGTGAGAAACTGAGAAATACTGATGGGGTTACTGAGACAAACCTCTGTAGAAAAGAGGGCTGAGAGAAGCATGTCAGCTCCTTTCCCCTTTAGTCTTTTTAGAGAAATTCAACACCCTAGGAGCATCAGGCTTCTTCAAACACATTCAGGGAGGCAAATCAGGCCCTTAGGAGCTCTTAAATGTTGGCTCCTTCTGAACTGTCTTGCGTAACGGCCAGCAGAAAACTGCACAGCTGAGTCTCTCACACCATTTCCAGCTCCTTTCCTCTTCAAAGCTCCACATCTCTAATTTTCTACCCTTTAATGCATCTTCCAAAGAGGTTAAAACTAGGGGTGAATTTGCAGCATGTACCCAACCAGCATCAGCAGTCCTCCTTCACTTTCTGCTTTCAGTTTCAGTCAGTTAATGCCTCTCAGATGTAACATGGTGCCCCTCACCTTTGACTCCTATTAGTTCTTCTCATGTCTGGTGCTTGATGTCAAGTTTTGATTGGAAGCTCTAATTCAGCAGAGCATGTAACACGCCTCCCACTACAGCTAGCAAGACCTAAAAATATCCCTAACTCTCCCTGAGCAGAGTTGGCTTCCTGAGCTGGGATCAAAGGCCAAGGAGAGTCTTGATCCATCACCACCCTCCAGGAAGCTTTCTGCTCCTGTCTCTATACAGAGTGTTTTAACCACCAGCCAACAATTTTAACAACCACAGTATGCTGCATCAGCTGTTTATATGCAAAGCTCAGCTTCCCTACTTTGTAGTGCCTGGCAGCAGGAATAAACCTCACACACCAAATACTGTGCATGCTCCTGCACCCTGGGCACCAGCTTGGGTGCCATACTGCAAATAATAACATGGGCTGAGAGACCTGGGTTCGGCATCACAGCAAGCACTTTCACCTGCACACCACAGCTAAACAGGATGCCCTCAACTCCAGATGGACACAGGTGCCTGAGATGTGTAGCATCCATCGCTCCCTCCAACATCTCAGACTGCAGCAGCAGCTCCTCATCTCCAAGGCGAAGCCCTGGCAGCTCTCACACCACAATGCAGCAGCAGTTGGGTACACATAGAAGGCTGAATTTGGCAGCTTTCACTCACACAGGGAGGGAAGGCTGTGGGCTGCTGCAGGAGGCTGAGATGGAGTTAGTCCCTAAACTCAGATCCAGCCCACAAAATGCTGAACTGGGCCATGCTGATGGAGGACTGGATTCTGCCCTGGAACATGCAGAGTTCCTATCAGTGTCAGCTTACTCCTGGGACCACCTTCTCTTGGCCACACTGGCAGGCATGGCTGCTGCACTGGGAATCCACATCTCTGCCATGTCATGGCTGCAATAGCCCAAACAGATGTGTCAAGGAGACTCTCCTGCCTCCCCAAAGGTGTCTAAGTTGTAAACTCTGAAAATGGAGGGGACATGCTCCAGTAGCTGCCTCCCCTCCCATGTGCACTCACAGCAACCATACCAGAACCACTGAATGGGGATGTGTGGACTATAGAGGCATGAAAACCATCCCACTCCTGAGTTTTAGCTTTCCACTCAGCTTATTCCCCAGGCTGAAACTTCCCTTGTAACACAGCGAAAGGAAAAAAATGTCAGGCAAACTAATGGTGTGGGTTTGACAATCAGTTCCCTTTAACTGCAAGCAGGATGTTAGATGCTGTAGCCATGTGTATTACTGCCACACAGCAGCATTTTCCACATTTCAGGACCTTTGGGTGTCAAATGAAAAACAAAACAAAACAAAACTTTACAATGCTTTTACCTAAAGCAAGACAAACTCGACTGCAGTCTGTGCAAGCACCAGGCTTTGGTTTAGAGACAGGGATCCTGTGGGCTCTGCAGAATCACATTCAGGAGGAGGACCATGCAGAACGCACCTGAACACTGACTTACATCCCACTTCACACATTCCCAGTATCTCTCTCCTAACCTGCCACTGGCAGGCTGTGCCCTAGTACATCCACCTGTGCCGGCATCATGGCGAGTACCTCCTCTCCACTTTGCTAGTCTGTCTGGTCTCACCCCATCGCCAGGCACGCAGAAGCACCAAGGTCTGCCTGAGAACTCTTCCCAGCTCGCAGGAAACCTGCCCGAACTTGCCGTGCTCCGCTCAAACCACCTGTTGTTCCAACGAAGCGCCTATGGGGCTGGGTGCAGGGATGGGTATCACCACGGGGCAAGAGAGGCCCAAGATAACCATTGAGGTGGAAACGCTCTGCAGGCTCACCTGTCTGCCATCGCACAGGGCAGGGTAAAGCCACAGCTGGCACCGAAACGGCCTGCGGACAGCGCAGCACCCTGGTCCTTCTGCCAGCTTCGAGTAGCAAGCGAGAGCCCCGCCGCCTTCTCCCCACTGCACAGCAGCCGGCTGAGTAAGAATCGGGCATTACAGCCCTGTCTGGGGTGACTCGCAAGCCTTTCTGCTGACTTTCTGGTCACCCCTTGCCGGTCTGCTCAGCCAAGGGGCTTTGGGCCGCCCTAGGGGCCCCCACCGGGATGGCGGGAGCCATACCCCTGCCACGGTCGGAAAGAGGGAGGCCGGCGGGAACCGCTCCCAGCTCAGCCCGCGGCCCCAATTACATAAGCCGGAGTTTTGGCTTAGGGCGAGTCTCGAGTATTTCCTCTCCCCGCCGAGCCGGGGCAGCCGGGCCGGGAGGGCAGCGCCCGCCGCCGCCCTGAGCCCTCCGCCCCACAAAGTTCCCTCCGAACTTTTGGTTTTGCTCCCCCCACCTCTCTCCACACGGAGAGTCACAGCGTGCCCTGGCAGTCCCCACCTTGCTGCCTCCCCTCACGGCGGAGCAGGTGCCCGCGGGGCGGCCAGGCCGAAGCGGCAGCAAAGGTACGGTACCTCCTGCGTCCCGGAGCTGGCGGGTCCCGGCTGCCGCCGCCTCCCGGGCTGCCGCCGCCTCCCGCGCTGCCGCCTACTCCTCCTCCGGCGCCGGCCGGCCTCCCGCCTCGTTCTGCGACTCGGAAGGCGGAGGGAAGAAGGAAGGAAAAGGAGCGGGGCAGTGGACAGCGCCTCCTCCGCCACCGGCCGGCCCGGCTGCTTGCGGAGGGCCGGCGAGCCCTGGCCTCCGGGCCCCCTGAGCGGCTGAAGGTGACGGGCCGCAGGACGAAGCTTCGCACGATCACTCGCCCTCCACCTCGGGGCGGACCTCTGCCGTTGTCCGCTGGCATAGAGCCCCTCCTGGAGGAAGAGCGTGAGGGCGGCACAGGACAGCCCCTCTGCTGGGCTGCTTTCCTGGGCACGACCCTGCTCTGGAGCGTGTCCAGAGAAGGGCACTGAAGCTGGCGAAGGGTCTGGAGGACAGGTCTTGTGAGGAGTCGCTGAGGGAACTGGAGTCGTTCGGCCTGGAGAAAAGGAGGCTGAGGGGAGACCTTCTTGCTCTCCACAACTCCCTGGAAGGAGGTTGCAGCAAAATGAGCGTCGATCTCTTCTCCCAAGTAACAAGTGATAGGACAAGAAACAGCCTCAAGTTGCACCAGAAGTTGTAGTTGGGTGCTAGGAACAATTTCTTTACTGAAAGAGTGGTCAGGCATTGGGACAGGCTGCAAAGGGCAACACCTTGGAGGGGTTAAAAAAAAAAAGTGTAAACATGTCCCTTTGGGACACGGTTTGGTGGTGACCTGGCAGCATTGGGTTAACAGTTGGACTCAAATTAAAGGTCTTTTCCAACCGGAACGATTCTGTGACCTGCTCAACAGCAGCTGTTCCACCCACTCCCAAGAGACTCTCTGTGTGGGTTTATGTTCTTTGGCTTTGTTTTTTTTTTAAGGAAAAATCAGACTGTGCGAGTTGCAGAGGCTAAAGCAGGACCCTCTCAGCTATAGCAGGGGATGGCCCCCACCGTCACAAACATCTGCCATGTAACTTCCTGGGCACAGGCACCAGGCTGGCACTGTTGTATGCAGTGCTGCTGCCGCCCATCTTCTCTCAGCATTGCTTCTTGACACAGGCCTGGCCTCACCTGTAACAGCTGATTGGAGATTTCTTTCTTTGAACGTTGCTCCTCCTGCAGATCTCGGCGGCATGCGTTTGCTCCTGGTTGGAACAGCAGAGCGAGATTGCCCTCTTTCTTCCGGAGGCGTTAGAGACGCTGCGCTCCAGCTGGCAGGCTGGGGTTGTGCACGTCTTTTCCCGATCACAAACCCCATTGTCTCCAGCTACCAGAAACCTCTCACAAGCCCGCTATTGTTTTATTTTCTCTGCTTACTGCACCTGCTAAGGAAAAAAAACCCTTTTCTACACACCTTTTGTTTTGTTATTCATAACGATTCTGTAAACTACATACAGAGGGTTTTTTCTTTCCCAAGAAATGGGTCTCAGATGATCATTTCAGGATGGAAGAAGCCATACCCCTTCACTGGACAGCTGCTGCAGCCTGAGATGTGCCATCAGTGCTTCTTTGATGTGATTATGGACACACTGAGAGGATGGGGGTCTTCACTGGTGCTTTTACAGGTGTTCAGGTTCCCATTAATCTGCTTTTAGCTACAAGGTGTTTTTAGCACTTTCCCCACCTCTTACTCAGCCTGCTGTCTTTTATGCCTCACAGCCTACCTCTTATCCAGACCTTTCTTACAGTTGTTTGAAAATCCCCTTTTTTCCTTTATTTTGATAGATAATTCAACTAGCAAGAACTTCTCCGTTTTATTTTTTCCCTTCCAAATCTCATCCCTGTCTTCCTAGTTTATGCCTCCATTGATTATGTCTCTCACAGTAATTCCTTTGTACCTCCTAAAGTCTCAAAACTCCTGAGCGATGCTGTTAGCAAGTGGAAAATTCAAGGAGTTTGGCGTGGTTTATATTTTTTACATGTGTACCAGGTAGGAAAAGACAAAGGTTCTTGCTCTCTCTCTACATTACAGACAAGGGAAACAAGACAGGAATGGGCACACATTCAGCAGAGACATCCTAGCGAGGGATGTGTCTCAAAGGGGTTTAGGAAGCACCCAGACCAAAGGTCCCTTCTAATTCTCTGTTTTGAGGCTCACTTCAAGGCAAAAAAGATCTATCTGACTTCAAACTGGAGGAAGCTCTGCTTGCCCCCCTTCAGCTGTAGCTCTGCTCTCCTTTCCCCTCTGCTTACTGTAAATGGCACAGCTTACAGCAGTGTCTGCTTAAAGAGTGAGCTATCAAACTCATGCTCCAGCTTTCACCTGTACAGCACCGACCACACCTTGGCATTTCACATTTTAAAACCAGGCTAAGTCTTCACGAACTGCAGAAATGAATCCAAGTTCAGATTTCCTCCACAGTCATCCTCCACGAGATACTGAACTCCCAGACACACAGAGGCAGACTTGAGGAAAAGGTACCTCGAAATGACCTGGTCTCCCTCCTGTGAGCCCAGCGCACATTTCCACTTTGGGACTGTCACTAGGTCATGGATGCAGGGGAACAGGCACGATGCTGTTCCAGGAAGAGCTCCCTGTAACTACAGCAATACAGGGCCATTTTGTTTCAGAAGCATGAAACCCTAACCCTTTGCACTGTTTACTTATAATGATACAATGGCGAAATTCAGAGTGAAATAAAAACCAGCGGCAAGATAATTGAGTTGAGTGGAAGTTGCTTGCTGATGGAAGGGGTCTTAACACGTGCATTAGAGGGACTGGGATTATCTACTAATCAGTGTAAATAAAAAAGCATTCAAGTTACTCTGTTAAAATGAGTAAAGCTAACAGAAGCTTCCTGCTCCCTCTGCCTTCATTTCTGAGCAACATCAATACACAGCATTTAGAAACCATTCCACAAAGTTAAACATTTATTAGGAACAAGAACTATTACAAAAAGATACCCAGAGTCTAAACATGAGGTTTAAACATAACATTTTCGTGTACCTTTAGCTATAAAAATACATTAGATTAACTGTATCCTAATTTATAAATATAGTTCTTCTTTTTTTTTCTTAAAAAGAAAAGAAAAGTAGTATTTCATATGAAAGCCTTACTGTGCAATGAAAGAATATATACCCTCTAAGGGGTTATTTTGAAGTTAGTGTCTAGTGTTACATAACTTAGAGAATTCAGTGTGTAGAGTCGAACCCTGATTTATACAGTAAGAGATACACTGACTTTTAAAAACAACTTGATAAGGGAGAGGAAAAAAAAACAAAACAAAAAAGAAGTGAAATATATATCATACATGGAAAGCCAGAATAGTAGGATTTTAAGAATTTCAGATGATTTCAATTTCAACCACTGTTTATAAATCATTACTACAGAGATATATCAGCCTTTACTCTTTGCCTTGCCTCCTACCTGACTGCAGCCCTCCAACACCCTCAAGCAGGCAAAAGTAAAACGTTTGTCTGAGAAGATGTTTGCACTCTCTTAAGTGTTTTAGAAAAAATCAGAAATTTATTTACAAGGTTCCCATTTGGCCTTTCGTGGGGAAGGGAGGACATTTTTGTCACTGGATGGGGAGATTCACCTGTCTCCCATACCCACAGGAGGACAGGCACCCAGATGTAGGCAGCTGTTGGAGGTATGTCATTGAAGAAGTTTAGCAGTGCTGAAGTGCAATTTCAACTTTCAGTAACAAATAAGGAAGTTTAAGCTCATGCAAACTTTTTCCTTACTTCTCGCCACCCACCTTCCTTCCTCCTCCAAAAAAAGGTCACTCGTGCAACAGAACTTGTTACTGGCTGGGTGTATCTCTGAGCAAAGGAAGTTAAATCCTTGCCTTGCACCAGAGAATAGAGGTTAGACCTGCATTTCTGCTTTGAGCCCTGACATCCGGAAAACTCCAGGCAGCAGCCTCGAGCAGTGCTCTGTGGAGATCTGTCACTATGCCACAAGGATGGTTGGCTCTCAGAGGACAGTCCCAGCAAGATCAGTTACCTCTTCCTACAAAGCTGACACCACTAACTCTTGCATACTTACAGCTCCAGCAGACACGAACTTCCCATACGATTGGCAGTGGTTCTCCAGGTTCTCCAGTAAAGAATCAGGAGGAGGAGGAGGGGAAGTAGTGAGCCCAGGAACTGAAGACAGCATGTGGTTTGTCCTTAATCTCAGAGTAATGTCTGGGCATGCAAAGAAGTTACTGCAGGACATACTGAGGCATGAACTTGGTGCGACAGCCATGCCATTGATGCTTATCCAACGGTAAGCAAGAGACAATTCAAGGCAGTTGGTTCCTCAGAGAATGAGCTGCTGCTCTGTGCATGCCACTAGATGACAGCCCTCACAAGGACAATTACTGTAAAGCTGCTAGCACATTTAAAGTCCAGCCATAGCTTATTCCATGGTAACTGGTTTGTACACCCACGTGTTTAGCACTCTGTGTGTGCATGGGAACACCTGCCTTTCCATACTGTACTTCCAGAAATGTCTTTAAGCTACATTCATACAGGATAAAGAAGCAGTGAGAAGAGCTTACAAGTTTTACTCATAATAATAGCTCTGGCTCAAAACAATGAAGAGATGTTCACACAGCCTGAATGCTACAGAGAGAGAGAGCAGGACAGCTTCTTGCAGCAATTCTACTCCCTCCCCCAGATCAGAAGGACTGGTGTGGGATGTTTTCTGTGGGGTATCTAACCATGCTACATGCTTAGCGTTCGACTTGGTGTCATCACGGTAAGTACAGTGCAAAATCCTCTTGCAAAAAGTGCCATAGTGAAGGTTTCAGATACAGTTGTGACTCATTGGGAGCCAGAAGGGTTAGCAAGTTGGTCACTTGCATTTGCAGCATGTGTAATGTGTACACACCAAAACATCAGGTTCCAAGGACACTTTAAAGTCTAGCTCTGTTGGGTGAAATACTGGCCCCAAAAGAGTCCTCTATAGGAAGCTCCCACAGATCTCATTCAGGGCTAGAATATCACCAGTATGGAGAATGGCTGTATCTTTAGAGAGACCAAGATAGTTCTTTGAAAGAGAATTTCTTCACAGTTCCTTCCATGAAAGCTTGCACTCCCATTCCAAACTCCAGCTGCAATCTTCACACAAACTCCACCAACTTCAGTCAAGTTATATTAACCCTACCACTCATGTCCACTTTTGCCAAGTGAAACCCATATGCCTCTGAAGGTGTTCAACAGCCCATGCCAGTGGCACCACAAGTCTCTCTAACATGCTGTCAATGTCCTTCAGGGGTACAATTTGAAGGCAGTTGTCCTGCACCCTGACTGGCCACAGGTAGCAGACGGATGTACAGCCAGGGACTTGTCCAGTACAAGTGTGTGCTATGCTGCCAGCAGGGTCACTTAGTTTTTGAAGAGCCAGTTGACAAAATGGAGTCCAGTAGATTCAGCATTCCTAGAGGAATAAAGTCAGGTGTTCCCATTTTCCTTCCTACCCTTCCCCTCCCCCTTGCTCTGAACACATCCCCCGTGTGTCACATTCAGAGTGTCAGCATTTTAGGCCTTCTAGTTTCATGAACTCTTCTGGGAGAGTTTAATGGTGACTGTTTTCACTTCAGTGTATTCTGCCAAGGCGTATTCACCACTGGGAAAGAAGAGAGAGGAGGGAAAGAGACAAACAATGGCAGCATGTTACTGTATGGTAAGAGATTTCTGCACAAGCACATTTTAGCCTCTGACTGTCAGTTGCTATAAATGATATCGGGCCATTAAAACCAGCTGACCTGACCTAACACCAGCTATCAAATTGGCCACTGCTTCTAATAGCCGCTAAGTACACACACCTTAGTACACCCTGTTGTAAAAGAAGCATGGAATAGCCACAGTAACCCACAAGATGACACCTTGTGCCTCTGCTGAGTGAAAATCGAGTACTATTGTGAGAACCCACGGAAGAAACATCCACGTAAACATAGTTACTGGTGCTTAGACAGCAATTAAAGTTACTTTTTTTCTGGAAGTAAGGCTCTACCTACAAGGTACTATATAATCAAGAGGGCACAGTTGCTCCAGAAATGCATGCTTATGACAGACTCCACCACTGCTTGTGTCTTGGTTGGTGGAAATTGGCTCTATTCTCATGCTTTGCCCAAGGGACAAACCTCTGACATCCTTTAATTAGCCAGGCAGTCAGGCAAAGTAGACCATAGGGTCTCAATATATATGTCCCATTTGAGGATTCATTCCTTTGCTGTGCTTAGCCAGTGAGGCATCCAAATGTCTCAGAGCAGATGCACCAGAACAGCTACAGGGAATGGTTCCTGGAAATAATTCTGGCTCTTGAAAGAAAAATTGTATTAGATTCCTCTGAAGAGTCATCTGAATGGTTAAAACTAGGCTCTCTCCTGTACAAGCAGGAAGTTAAGATGTAAGCCAGTTTCTCAGCTCTAACTTACAGAGTGACCTTAGTTTAAAAATTTCTGCATTAGTAACTACTCAGAGCTGGAATGCCTCCACAGCATCCCTGGTAGCCATGTGGCAACAGGTCAGGCTGTAGAAGAGGGACAGAGGGCCATTCTGTAATTTACTGGCCATTTGGAAGGGTAGGAAGTGACACAATCTTGGAAATCATTCCTTGTTGTTCTAGCTCCAACACTGGAGGTATCAGAGGGAAGAAGAGCAGTGACTTCCCACCAGTAAAGGGTGGCCCAGATACTGCCATATTAAAGGTTGAGGAGATTTTGGGTGCATACCAGTGTGCCAACCAAAGTGTCATACCTCTACCTTGATCTAAAGATCTAATTAGTAAGGAAGATCTCTTTTCAAGTGGAATTGACTGCACTGGAGTGATCAAGAGCTTATAAAGCAGTTGAAGGTACTCCTGAAGGCATTGCTCGCTGACGTTCACGCTGTACCGGCTTAGAACCTCCCAGTGCAGCACACTGCAAGCCTGAAGGCTTTAAGGCAAATTCAACAACATTTTCACTGTGTTCCAATTGTTACTGCATTCACCATCTGCATATAAACAAAATACTGAGCAAAACTTACAGTTCTCTGCCATTGCCTGACATTTTAAAGCCACCAAAAGGAGCCTGTGCATAGAGCGCATTGTAACAGTTGATCCTGCAATAAAAACATCAACTGTAAAAAGACAATTCGGTACCAAGGAGAAGCAAGGTGATGACAGCAACAATACAAAAATAGGCTGAAATCCTTCAGTTTTCTCTGTTTACTCAGAAAGCTGTCTAAACACTCATGAGCAAGCCCCACTACCCACTTCCAGGTATAGAAAAATTTCGGACTGCCATAAGCAGCTGTGTCGCAGTAAAACAAAAACATGAGCTTCATTTCTACAGGCACCAGGCAGAAAAAGCTAATGCAGATACTTCCTCAGCATCTCGGTAAGATCAAATGACTGAAGAGAGACAGGTGTGGCTTGGTGCTGCAGGACTGCCCCTTTACTTATGTACAACATAAAGCGTCCCATTTTTATGTAATTACTCAGGGCAGACCCTTCTGCTGCCAGCTCTTGAAATCAACCCTCTGTGTACATCAAAATGAGACATCAGATCAAATTCCTATCTTGAGTGGGAAAAAAGGAAACACAACACATCAGGATTCTCTCTTTAAAATGATTCCAATATAAAATAAGACAGTTTGTAAGCAAAACCAGCCACTTCTCTTTCTGACGGTGGTGTCATGCCATCTACTGTCCACACCGATTTGTGCAGCTAAGGCCCCAACCCATGCTACCTAAAGGTTGCAGTAAGTGCTCTTTTCTACGTAGAGGATTTTGAAAGGCATCACATCTGGTGGAACTTAGTACAAGCTCTACATTTTCAGACGTCTCCAGTCAAAAAACTACACTGCTGGGATGAACAGTCCATTTCTCACCACACTGCCTGGTCCCTACCACCTTATTTTGATGAATGGTTGTTGCTTCCTGGCAGAGTATCAAGAATTAAGCAGACTGCTAGTAGATCTTAGCTCCAGCACTCATACATGATTATGAATCATACACCCCTCTCCCCTCCCAGGAAACAAAATCCCAGGCCACGCTCAGGTCCCCCACTGCTTACCAGACAGTTCCTGACTGCAGGGCCGAAGCGAGCGTTAATGCTCTGTCCAGATTCTTCGTGAACACCGCAGCTGTTAGGCCATACTCTGTACTGTTGGCTCTTCTTATGACCTCCTCTATACTCTTGAACTTCATAATTGGTTGAACTGGCCCAAAAATCTGCACATAACCCATTAACCATTAGTACAGGAAAGCCTTTGCTGGTCATGGTGATTCTGAAGTAAATCAGAATCAGATGCTTTGTTTAGGTACTGCAATTAAAATGGTACATCCTAGCCTTCAAGAAGTCACTGAGAGTTTCTTAAAAGCTACTCATTAAACTGACTTCAAAGGAA
Organism: Semnornis frantzii; assembly: GCA_013399775.1. Taxonomy (NCBI): domain Eukaryota; kingdom Metazoa; phylum Chordata; class Aves; order Piciformes; family Ramphastidae; genus Semnornis; species Semnornis frantzii. Next base: position 63,199 of record VWYK01120039.1, read on the forward strand.
GCAGAGTGATGTGCTGTAGTAGTTAATACATGCTACAATCCAACAACTAACAGATTGTCTGTAACAATTGAAATAAGCAGAATTAGATGTGGATGAGTTTCCAATGATTCATCCTTACTCCATTTACGACTCTCCTTTTGAACTCAGAAGTTGAGTTTACTCAAAGTAATGAATGTATTTCAAGGACTGCAGGTTTTCTGCCTTGGTTGTAACTCTGATTTTGTCATGCTCTGCAGTTTATTTGCACACAGAGCACTTACCACATGTGTGTTTCACCACAAATTTGGCTTCCCAGGTTGCCATTATAATGGCAGCCAGGCTTCTGGGATGGACTCCCTCATCATGTTCAGTACCAAAGGCAGGGGCCTTTCCTGGCCTGCATGCTCTTGCAAGACAATATGTCCCCAAAGGTGAAACACAGTCTCGCTTCTGCTAGCTTGAGGGCCAGGCTAAGCAGTTTGCCTGGCTTTAGCTCATACAAATGTTTCTCAGTTTCTTTCTTCTGGGAGATCCAGGTGCTCAGCTGGAGCCTTCATCCCAGGCAAAAGATGAACATGCATTTGCAACACAACTGCAAATGAATGGAACTGGATAAGCTTTGCGAATCACGACTTGGGATTTGGAGTCAGTTCAGTAAAAAAAGGCCTGTCATGGGACTTTCAGCTCTCATTCCCTCTATTTTTAGTGTGCAACTCATGCCCAGAATGACTGATATCTTTCCCAGGTTCCTCAGAGCTTCTGTGGCAGATCTGAGACATCTAAACATTTTGCCAGGAGTGAACAGTAAGCAGCTTCATAAAAAGCAACGGGGTAAACTGCAAAATACAAGTTGCCGACTAGACTTTGCCAACTACTTACTTTCCATCGGGGCACATGATGAAAAGTAGATTAACTTCTATTTCAAAGGAATATCACAGGATCTAATCACATGCAGTTTATTCAGTTTTTCTGCAGGCAGAGTATGAGATCTGCAGTTTGCTGGCTTCAACCATGTTTTCATATGGGAAAAAAATGGTCAGCTTTAGGGCCTTTCACCACAAGCATAGAATCTGGGACTATTTCAGACTCTAGGGCTGCTAGGGAGAAGTTCTCTGGTGGCAGTAGAGCAGGGACATTCCTTCCCTCCTCACCTGCTCCAGGTCACATAGTTCTTGTCCCACCTTCCTGAAATAAAGCAACTCCTTTTTCACAAAGCATTGGAGCAAGAGCACACATTTTGTCACTGGGAATCAACGTGTGCCACTGCTGTGGAATTCCAAGTCCGCTCAGTAGGAGGAGCAGAAGAGCACACAGCACACACAACCATCCGTCTGCTGGAGTGGGAGAACATTTAACTCTGGCTTCAGAAAACCTTCAAAACTCGGGGCAAAGAATGTATAGAATTGTTCCAGCCTGCCACAGTTTCAGTTATTTTTATTTGGTTATCACAGAATGCCAGCATGGATTGGAAGGGACCCCTGGGAATCATCTAGTCCGACCCCTGTAAAGCAGGATCACCCACAGCAGGTTGCCCAGGATCACAATGTCCAGGTGGGTTTGGAATGTCTCCAGAGGAGGCACCACAACCTCTCTGGGCAGCCTGCTCCAGCGTTCCAGCACCCTCACAGAGAAATTTTTCCTCATGTTCAGATGGAACCTCCTAGGTTTGTTTGTGCTTGTTGTCCTGGTCCTATCGCTGGGCACCACTGAAAATTCTGGCCCCATCCTGTCGACTTGATCAGCATTGGTAAGATTCCCTCTCAGGCTGCTATTCTCCAGGCTAAGCAGCCCCAGGGCTCTCAGCTTTTCCTCCTCACAGAGATGCTCCACTCCCCTCAGCATCTTTGTAGCCTCAGCTGGACTCTCTCTAGTAGTTCCCCCTCTCTCGAACTGGGGAGCCCAGAACTGTACCCATTACTTCAGATGCAGTCTCAGTAGGGCAGAGTAGAGGCAGAGGGTAAGCCATGTGCTTGTATTTTGCATTTTATCAAGTTCTCTTGAAATGGAGTCTTGAAATGTGACCCAAAAGCTTTAGGGTAGAGTTTACCTGTGATATTTGTACCTGGATTTGTTATTGCCCAGTGAGCACACTCAGCAGGCTACTTCCCTTTTGGAAAACCAAACAACATGGGGGAAAACAGCAAGGCATTAGAAAGGCAAACAGGCACCTATTAATTGCACAGAAATCGCTGCTAAAACATTTTGACAGGTTTTTGCCTGCTCTGCTCTCCCTCTTCTCCTCTCATATTTCCCCTCTATCCCCAAGCGCATACACTCCAAACTGGATTTCATCTTGCAGACACTTCATTAGTAGGATGGATTTCAGCCTTAGGCAGTTGTTAGAACACTGAAATTTGTTAAATAAGGGAAATTTCTGTTCTCCTCTGAAGTTTTCACTTCAAACCACCACCTCTTTTGCATGTACAGCAGTAATGCAGACAAAGGTTGGGGTACCTCTTCTTTGGCGATACGCATGTTGTCAGTGACCTCTGAAAACACGGTGGGTTTTATAAACAGGCCTCTGTCTTCCATGGCAAGACCCCCACACTCCAGCTTAGCCCCTTCTTTCTTCCCACTCTCTATCAGCTCCAGGATTTTATCAAACTGGTTTTGGTCAATCTGCCAGACACAAAAGGAAACAGACAGCAGAAGCTTTATTATCACTGTTGCAGAGACTGGAGTCACACAGGGTATGTGGCCTGGGGGGACATCTGTGAGGTGCTGTCAGACTCGGGTAAGTTCACATGACAGGGCAGTTCTATATGGTGTGGCAGTTCATGATATGGTGAGTTCTCTGATATGGCAGCCAGGCAGTAACAGGACTGTGACACTGGACATGGGCATAGCCCTGAGCCACAGAGAAACAGAAAGTGAAGTTACAAATGATGGCTTAATCTGAGCTAATAGTTTGCTGTCATGTGGAGAGGGTCTTTCCACTGTCATTTCCTCCACATCCTGAAGCTCACTTCACTCCAGCTCTGGAGCCTACTGACCTTCTCCACACACTGGTTCAGGAGCACCATGAGAACCTGAGATGGTTTTTGCTGGACTTATAGCCTCAGCCAGCTCAGCAATATATCTGACCAGTAACAGAATCAGTGCAAGGGAGGGGCAATCAGGGAGACCTATCAGGTTGACTTTGCAGCTTCACCCACAGCTGTCTGTCTGCAGCCAGAAGACCTCATCAAGCACGTGCAGCAGTGCATTGCAGGTACTGTCAGGTTCCAAGTAAACACGTGGCTATTCCTGTGGTGCATAACTGAGATGAAACACCTCACCACAGCACCCTGCAGATGGGGAAAGACTTACAGAAATGTTCCGAAAACAGCAACACTAACAAAAATCTCAACTGATTCATCAAGGTGATTAATTAGACAGCTCCACCCACTGGTTCAAAGTGCCATGGGAGCCTGGGAGGTTATTCTGAATGCCAGGTATCTCCAGATGCTTGTACTGGTTCAATATATCTCCCCAGGCATCTGTTTTTATTTCAGCGGGGCCAGTTGCCAGTTGGGACTGTTTACACGGAGTGTTCCACACTCCACTCCTCCAGATTACAGACTGTATCCTGTCCCTGGTTAATCCTGGCCACACGCAATCCACATTTTCATGCTTTTAGACAAATATCAAAGCTTCAGGAGGGTCTCCTTGGGGTACACAGTGAAAACAGAACAGCACATCTCCTGCCACGCAGATGTGCATATCACATGGACTGCGGACGGCTTGTGCTAAGTGCTCAGCTTCCCTCGTGTTAGGATGCTACTCAAGAAAACATGCTGCATGCTACTGCAGAAGGAAATGTGTGCCCTCGTGTAGGATATGAAGTGTCACACAGGAAGTCTGGCAGGTGTCATACATATTGTCTATTTGTCTGGTTGCTTAGCTGCCACATGACAATATCTGCAAGCGCTTTCCATCGTGGCATGTCTGCGATCCAGACCAATCCGGTTCATCCACTTCACATCACAGAAAACAAAACAAGGATATTTATACAGCTGTAACTTGTTGCAAAGCAAACTATAGTTAGATGAAAAGAGGCTGGGGAAAGAAAACATTTGTAAAAATGACATGCAAGGGTGGAACTGTTTGTCATTGTAACTAGAGCTTGTAAGGCTTGTTTAAATTCTGTCCCCTGCTCCGCTATTATTTATGGTTCCAGCATGGACTTCTATTAAAAACACATGATCTGGTAAAGCCAATTCTACTATTTGTCCATCTGATTCAAAACAAAAGAAGGCTTCTAACACAATCACTGCAATGCTGAAAATCTGAGAACCTTCAAATCTTCCTGTCTTGCTTCACTTAAGACAAGACTGCAAGGAGTGGTCTTTCCTTTTCCAAACCTATCGTTTGTTACCCTACGGAATAACTCCACAACTGTGCCCAACAGACAGTTGGATAAAGACTCTTCCTACTTCCATATTTTACTTGCATGCTTCAATCCTAAAACACACAAATGCTCACAGTCTAAGGGAAACACTCACCATCCTAAAAATCAAACAAATAGGTTTTAGGCTGAATAATTACTGGTTGGCAAGTGCTGTGAGGCAGCCTTAGTGCTTATTTTATTCTTGTAGATGAGGTCTAACAGTCCACAAATCCCAGTATTTGAGGCTCTGCAATAACAAAACTAGTCTAGTCCTGTTCTAAGCTATTCCCTGTTCTAGTCCACCAGGACACTAGTTTCATCTACTCTAGCCTGCTGTTCACAGATGTCTACTGGACTGGTTAACCAGTTTGCCATCTGCGCAGTTTTACTTTATTGTTTCCTGTGATACAGCTCACAGGAATCTGCAGTTACAAAATGCCCTTGGTCTGCATTTGAGGTTGGCACTCAAACAGTTCTGAGTACCCCTCAGGTTTTTTGAACTCCAACCAGCCAACACATGTGAGTTTTGGAGAAGTCTCATCACAAGCATGCCTCATTTCTGTTTAAGTTTAATCTAATTTTGATCAGAGTAATGAAGTTTACACCAGCATAACCCAATACTGCTGCTGACACAGTCTTTTCCCCATGCTCATGCCATGAGCATCCATGCCAGTGCACAGTAATCCACACCAGGGAAGTGACTTGAGTAAAACATTTCTTACTCCCTTCCAGAAAGGCTGGATTAGACCTGAACCAGCCAGTTCCCCAATCTATTTTCAACTGCAGTGTGATATAGGAACAAGCAGCTGAACACAGGACCACTTTTCCAGGACTATCTTGTGTCAAGTTGGTGCTGGACAGCATGAGGTGACAGACAATACTGTGCCACAGGTTGTCTCAGCAGCTACTTAAAGCACTGTGTTCAGATGTGGCGCAGCTTGGTTTCATAGGTACAAGTTCAGTCTGGACTGCAGAGGCTCTCCTGGTTTATGCTTTCTGAACTCTCTATAAGTTGCAGGTCCTGTTGTCTAGCTACAAGCACTTGGATCTGATGTAGGATAAAAGGATTATGAACTACAACTACTGTCAGCCTAAAAGGTGGCTCTGACTCCTTCCCACTGTTGGCTTCTAAGCTAGTGATCATCCCAGAAGTGGTCTACCCAGCAGTATGTGGCCATTTTTGTAATGTTGACCCACACAGAAGAATGGAAGCAATGACCTGGATCTGAAGCAACTGAGGCCTGACAGGGAGAGGTGAAGAAGTGGAAGACAGATTATTTTTCCTGGTGATTCTTCCCTTATCTATCAGTTCAAGATAAAAACCTTCTCTCAGTGGAGCAGGTTCCTTCAGGAACAGAGGAAAATTTGGAACCTTCATATTTGAACAGTAGCTTGTGCACAGTTGTGTGCTACTTCTGAGGGTATTTTAAGTCCTTGTGACACTGCACTTCTCTCTTTTGCTTGAATTTCTGTGTGTTGCATCTTACAGCCTAGGCTCCAGTAAGCAAGCAACCATCACTGCAGAGGAAGTGATTGTTCCTTTGCACTGGCAGCCACATGAAAGATTTAGGATTAACAGTTTCCTCCCACTCTCTTTATATCTTTCCATCTTGGACTGGACAGTTGCACACACAGAAGTCCTGATGTGTGTTTGTGGCTTTGCTATCTCTCCTAGCTAAAGTGTAACAGGTAAACCAGAACAGGGAAGGAGGACAGATGGACCATACTTAAAATCTGACCAGATTTACTGTTACTCTTAGTTATATCTCTGGATGTAAAAAGTCTCCCTCAAGACATAGCAGTGACACCAGAGAGCTCCACCACAGTGCTCTCAGGAAACTGCTCTGACAGCCAAGCAAGAGTGTGAGCATGGATGAACTGAAAGAAGCAGCCCAGTTCTACATGTTCTGCTCACCCTTTAAAGCCTCACAATCACTCTTTATGATGCTAGGGGCTGTTGTATTAAAATAATCCCACAAAACCCAAACCTAAAAAGCTGATAGCCCTTATCAGAAGGGAAGAGCAGGCTCTGAAATGGCTTGAGGGTCAGCTTATCTCTGCTGAAGCATGCTCCAGCATGGGATTGTTTCCAAAAACTAATGAGAAGTTTGAAATCTTTTTCTAGGCAAGTTAGAGGGTTAGATGTAGCCCCAGCATGAACAGGGGATGTGCATCATCTTATTCCCCAGGCATGAGGACATGCAATGAGGTTTTGCCATGCATGAATCATGCATATGGGCCTAGATCCAGATAAAGAGAGGCAGATGTCCTCACAGCCATCCCTGCTTTGAGGGTTCCTATACAGCATCAAGAAAGAAAACCTCGGAGTGCAGTACTGAGAACAGAGGGCCTAGGCTGTAGATTTCTGTGATTTCACCTTTATTTCTGATAGCAAGCAGTGGCCCTGTTAGGAGATCTGACCCAAGAATCATCTTCCTCCAGAGCTAACTACCACAGCTCGGATTTGCTTTAGAGTGAGAAAAATAGAAGGAAGGCTCTGGAAGCATCGATGAGGCTGGTCAGGACGGCAGCTTGGCATGGTTCTTCCTCATTCAGCTGAAACTTCTCCAAAGGATCAGAAAGGAAGCAGAAAAAAAGTGGGAAAGTGGGGCTCAGGAGTCCCTGGGCTCTAACTACTTGTCATCACCCACGCAGCCAAGTAGCTGAATGGCCCTTTCCACAGCTGCACTCTTCTGTGCTTTGCTATTGCTCGCTGCAACATGCTTTGTATTACTGTACCAAGGAGACAGCCCCTTCCATAAAGCTGGATCAGAAATGAATTAAATACATTTGTGTTTAAAAAAAAAAAATAAAAAAATTACAACATAACATTTCAACACTTGTGATTAATTGATATTTAAAATAGAGAGAAAAATAAAGCCATGATACATTACTCAGCCCTCGGCACTTCTGCTGGGACCACATTCGTAAGGATAATATTTACACAAGGAAAATGAAACAAGAACACAACCAAAAACCAAACAATAACTGTTCTCAGGCAGAGTTACCTGGGGCCCTTGCTCAGTTCTGGCATCGAAGGGGTCTCCGACGAGCCGCTTCTTGGCGTACTCCACGCTGCGCCTGACGAACTCTGGGTAGATCTGCTCCTCCACGAAGACTCGCGAGGCAGCCGTGCAGCACTGCCCTTGGTTGAAGAACACACCCTGATGGGCACACTCCACTGCCAAGTCCACTGCAACACAGCCCAGGAGGAAAAACTGTTACCACATGCACAGTTTCAGCCTTCCTGTGTCTCCAGACTTCTTTTTCCCTTTGTTTTTTCAAAGCCTCCTCATAAAATGCTGACAATGGTCACACCCATTGCAGGTTTTCTACTGCCCTCAAAGCAGATCTCTTCTTGTTTTCAAGCCCTTCCTGCATTTTGTCTCAAGGTCTGGTTTGTCATAGCTTAAACCACAGTTTAAACCCATTGCCATAGGGCCAATGGGTTTAAAGTGGCAGAGGGGAGATTCAAACTGGATGTTAGGAGGAAGTTCTTTGCAGTGAGGGTGGTGAGGCGCTGGCACAGGTTGCCCAGGGAGGTTGTGGCTGCTCCCTCCCTGGAGGTGTTCAAGGCCAGGTTGGCCAAGGCCTTGAGTAACCTGTACTAGTGGGAGGTGTCCCTGCCTATGGCAGGGGGTTGGAACTGGATGATCCTTGAGGTCCCTTCCAACCTTACCATTCTATGATAGCTCCTGACACTGCCTTCCCCAAGGACTCAGTGAGGGCAATAACCAGTTTTTCTTGCTGTGGGAATTCAGGTGTGGATTCCTAGATACCATGCATTGGTTCCTGAAGACTTGTTCCAGCAGTGATTGTTCAGAAAGCAGTGGACTCTGCTGTTGTAGAGCCAGCTCAGACCAGGTCCTTGCAATGCTCACTACTAGCAGAGGGCACAAATACCTCTGGCTTTCAACCTCTGCTGTGCAGGAGAGTGGAGAGTACTTTCCTTAAGCCAAATTGGATTTTCCAACTACTTTGATGAGCACAAGTTACACAACACCTAGACAAAGTCACAGTGGAGCATGTGAAAGAAGTCTGGTGGACTCCCAGGGCAGAGGTGAAAGTTGGATTAGATCAGGTCCTACAAAACTTTCCTGTCAAAGGAAGGCCTGCAGAGGGGCTGCATTGTAGAAAACTGCTTTTCCCACTGCTTGGCTCGGGCTCTGCAGCACTGCCAACCAAGAAGAAAGCATCACAACAGTAGAAGCACACAAATGCAAGCTGGACCTGCAACTGCAATGTCCTCAGGGTAGGCAGCAGTATAATGGTCTGTTTATCTGCTGTGGGAATGGTCCATGTGCTGGGCAAGAGCTCCAGAGAAGCAGAACTGCATCTTGCTCATGGACAGGGGTTCTCTGGGGCAGATTCAGTGGCAAACACCAGCCCTACCACCTGGCCTCATCACATTCAGAGCCTCTTACAGCAAATCAACAAAGCAGTCAATACTTACAGTCTGCATCTGCACACACAATGCAGGGGTTTTTCCCTCCAAGCTCTAATGTCACCCTTTTGAGGTTGCTTTTAGATGCAGCTTCCTTGATCAGTTTTCCAACCTGTAGCATTGAGACACAAAGAGGACATGAGCTGTTTCCACTGAAATCTTGTGATGCTAACAAGGGTAGGAGAGCCTGGTGGGTTGTTGAAGCAGGTGGAAGTCTGGGAGAACACACTTAAATGGTTTGAATTTCCTACTGCTCTGATGCATTGGGTCAAAACCAGCCCCAGAGCTGTTTGCTTTAGGCAGATCCAAACAGGCAGGCTATGTGGGAGAGCTACAGGAACCACATCCTGAAGTTATCTGCTACCAGAGCTGCAGGCCAAGGCACTTTCCACCCAGTGCAAGCTACTGAGCAACAGCAGGCATTGATGAGCCCCCAAGGTTTACAAGTTTTACTTTTAAAAACTCCACTTAGAGTGGATCTTGCCAAGGTAATAAAAAGAACTCCCTGTTCCTATCTGTTACCACTCCCACACCAGAAAGCCACACAGTTCTTGACCTTTAGGAGAAAACTCTTCTGACAGTTTAGGCTGAGCTGCTCCACAGACAAGTGATTGAGACACGTTTCCTTCCAAAGCAATACCTGAAGATATCAATACACAAACTCCAGCTCTGTTGTGGCACTTTCTGCTCAGGAACCTGCTCTGACCACCTGGTGGCATTTATCTGGCCACCCTCCCCTGAAGGGAAGGATTTAATCAAAGTAATGTCAAACTAAGGGCTTTTTTCCTCCCCAGCCCTGAGAAAAATATATTTTATATCAAATGTTTTCCTCCAATTCTGAACATTTCTTTTTTTTTTTTTTAACACTGGTAGCACCAAACCCGCAATTTCCATTAAAAAAAAAAAATTAACTCCTTGCAAGAGCAGCATAAATGCAGCATCAGAATCATTTAGTGATCTAATTTTGTTAGAAACAGTGTGAAATAAAACTGCTTGGGAGCTGCAATTAGGACAGGATATTTTTTCCCAGGTGTGATCTTGCATTTGAATGTCCTCAGTTTGTAGCTGGTTTTCTTGTGTATTATCTTTGCACATGGCAATCTTCACTTCTGTCCAAAAATCCTTTTGCTCTGGAGTGGAGCTGTGACCAAAGAAAGCACAGGGCAGCTGGATGGCAATTACAGATCTGCATTTCTCGTGCCTTGCCTTGGTAATCTGAGCAAGACTACTGAAGCTGGCAGTACAGATCATCTCTGTCCCTTAGCAGCCTAGTCCTGGAGCCAGCAAAAAAAAAATAAAATAAATCAATCAGTGATGCATCATGCTGCAGACACACAGAGCTTTGCAAGAGACTTTACTACAAGCTAGCTGGCCAAAGAGAAGTTAAGTTAAAGGAAAGGAAGAAATCTGGAAGGAAAAATTCTCATGGAGGTTAAGATTAGTATTTCCAGGCTGGCACTTAGCCTAAGCTGGGGCTTTAAAACTAAGTCAAAATGTATTTTGAATTAGCTTCACTTCCTGGCTCAGAAACAGTAGCATTAGGCTGCAAATACTGCAGAGATGCAGCTGAACTCACAGATGGGTGGAGGGGGAAGAAAATGCTTTTAAATTACACATGCATTAGCACAAAATCTGTCTCCCTTGGTGTTTCCTGCACACCCATGAATTAAGAAGACAAACACAATGTCTACAGTTTTTTTGCCCACAGGCTCCAGCAGCTTTTGCCCTAATGCACTGGATAGTGGCTTTTCATTAAACCCCAAATGCATCCATGTGGGCTGTGTGAGTCTATAAGCTCTACTGTGGTCACACAACCAGCACCTAACCTGGGCTAAAAATCTGGCATTTGGAGAGAAGCATGTCACTGGGTAAACTCCTAGATTAGCCCAACCACCGAGAGAGTAAAAGCTCACTCTGAACTTTGATTTGATTGTGTTCATGTTTGTTCCCATCATCCCTAAACAGAAAGGGAGGCTTAGAAACACCTTCTCCTGTGGGACCAGGCAACCAGCGTGCGCGCAGAGCCACTAGGTGGTACTGTTGTTGAATGCAGCAGCCTCGGAGTGTTCAGGAAGGTTCCCTTTAGCGACCAAAAACTACTCGAGGCAGGTTGTCGTCATTGTGCAATTAGATTGCGCTCTGCAGTACTGAGGATAGACATCGGAAGGTATGAATGCAGACAGTGCTCAGCAAGAATAATGTTAGTCTAGGGAATAAAAGTGAAGGGACTGCATTTGCTTCTGCTGCACCCATTGGTGTCAGTATTTCCATCCCTTGGACACTGCCCCTCCTCAGAGACTGTGTATATATTGCATGAAAAATCACGAGCTGCAAGTGGGAAAATGTTCATATTTCTAAGCAAGCTTTCCATTGAGAATCTTTAGTGATTACTGGAGAAGCAATATATTTGCATGCCACAGCTGTGCTCAATCACATGGACCAGGCCAAGCCATGTGCTCCTTTCCCCCACTAAGAGTGTGGCTGTAGGTGTCTGATGGTACAGAGGTCTTGCTTCCACCCCTCTCATAAGCAAGACAGTCACAGCTATTCACAGGGGAAAAAAAGCTAAATGGAAGCTGCTTTGCTGTGCAAGTCTCAAAAGGAGCTCAAATGTTAATCCTGTCCACGTCAGCAGAAGCAGCTTTGGGCACCGAGCCATGTTTTTGTTTAAGTCATAGTTCCTCAAAGGTAACTAAAGCAGAGGAAGAATTGTTCAGGGCTCTGAATGACATGTTTTCCAGTTGCACACGCTGGCAGGGCAGGACTGGCAGGTAAACATGCCCAGAAGCTCCATCAGGTCAATGACATGATGTTAAGTCACTGCCAGCCTCTCCCGCAGACTGCCTTACCTCACATCACAGCATCTATTACACTTCTTACAGCAATGGGGTGCTTTGGCAAAACTCAGCTTACAGGGATGTGGGATTATCACAAGCACAAGGACCTGAATTAAACAAATCCCAAACAAGCTGAAAAATCCTGTCACGTGGAATGTGATGGGAAATGGTGCTGGTGACACAGAAATCATCGACGCTTCATTGGTCCAGTCTTACGTGGATGGCAGTTTTAGAACAGAATGCAAAGACAGACAGTAGATGTTTTGCCACAAATCCATCACCTACCTTCGTTGATCCAGTAAAAGCAATTTTATCAATGCTGTGATGGGTAGAAATAGCAGCTCCAGCTGTGGGGCCATAGCCTGGCACAATGTTCACCACGCCCGGAGGGAAACCCACCTGAAACAGAGGTTAAATACAGCTCTGTAGAGAGAGGTTTTGAGCACTGTGCTCCTGAGAGCTGCAGTTCAGATCTCAGGAAGCTCGAATTCACATCACTATATTCCTTGTAATTAAGAATTGCAAGCTGCAGACAAAGAAGGAGCCCATACCAGACACATCACTGTTATCCAGACTTTCCAGTAACATGGCTGCATGCTACCAGCTGGAGCAGACGTGGGTGAAAGTAACACCCATGCTTTGGAAATGCCAAGTTTCAGTAAGAATTCTTGGAGGACTCCCAGTTTCAAGTCAAAAGAGAAGGAGTCTTCTGGCCAAACTTGGCCCCCAGCTACTGCTGTGCAGCTGGAGCCAAGGGGTAACCGAATGAAAGTTTGTTTTGAACAAAGGTTGACATTTGTGGTTCTTCAGGGGCCAGAGGGATTAAGAAGTCAGTAAAACCTCACTTGATGATGGGGCTAATAAAACAGGAATACAAGAGCAGATGGTAACAGACTTATGCCAGTTTCCACCACATTTACAACCTGGATTAGCCAACTAGTATTTTTGCCAGGAGAGACAAATGGCAACACTTTAGGTGAAATTGTAGTGCAAGGAGAAGTGTGGTCTGTTTTTGCTTCCTGAAACAAGAGTTTCAAGGATTATGCTCTTTGAGGCTAGGCCTCCCCTACTACTGGTTGCACAAGGTTGTTTTCCCTGCAATTTCTAACAATGGAATTGCAGGATACTAAACCCTCATTTCTGGTGGCTTTTTAATATAAAATCTCAATAAATGCAGTTGCTCCTTCCTAACACAGAAAAAAAAAAATGGAAGTAATTGCTCATGTTCTGCCTGGCAAAAATTCTCTTTGCAATATTTTTTTGTTCCTATTTTTTTTTTTCTGTCCATAAATTGGGAAGGCAGTCTGATTTCTTCTATGGATGTGACAATGATCAAAGTGAGTTTCACAGAGTTTGCATCTTGGCTAATGAGTTTTCAGGAAAACACTGCATGTCAAACTGTGCAAGTAATGGTGTTTGGAGTCAGCAGCTAAGCCACAAGGAAGCAAAAAATTGGTTCAGGTCACCCCGAGCCAAGAGGTTTTTTTCTGTTTTTCAGCAAAAATGAAATCCAAAATATTTTGGTTGGCCCTAAATAATTTCATTGAACCTAACACACAGCTTTGCCTGTGTGTTAACATCATCTGCATTCTTTTAAAGAGTTAAGAAAAAGATGAAAACTACCAACTTCAACTGATTCTTCTGAAAAACTGCAAGGAATTTAGCTAATTCTGGGTGGAGAAAGGAGTATCTGCAAATAAAATGATTCTGCTCTAATTACGCTTCTGCCTTGAAGGAGAAAGAGGCAGCTTAGAATTTCAGCTCAAAAGATAACTTTCACATGAATTGAATGTTTTTTTGGGGGGGAATGCTATGCCTGTGTTTGGGGAGCTGTATGTCAGAGTGACAAAAGCAGTGCTGTTAGAAGTCATGATGCACCCTATGCTCACTTGTCTAATCTCACTGACTCCATCAGCTGCAGGAGATCCTTCACTGCTAGGGGTTTTGCACTGCTTCTCTTGAAGGAAGAGCCTTATGTGTCAATTATTAACATTTCTTTCTGTTTCCTCCCAGGTTAAGCCAAGAACAGATTAAATCATCATTATCATTAGACAAACAGACTTTTCCAACTGAGAAGAAAAAGCCATAACCCTTTCAGTTTTCCTCACAACTCATTATCTATGTAAATGCAGGAAGCTGACATACTGATCAGTTCTGGAAAGTACTGTGAACCTCTCACTACCTCTGTATGATTACTAGATCTGAGGGCACTTGAGATCCTACCTGACAAGCCCTAAACCAACATTCTGAAATCCCAAGCTGTGCTGCTAGTATGGAGCTGGCTTTGAAGGCCAGACAAAGCTAAATTGTTCTATGAACCACAGAAATGATGAAGAATTGTTTCCCATGGCACTCTGCCTTGGTTGAATTATCCTACTTTAAAATGGCACAAACACAACACTGCTGTCTAATCACACTCTTTTTTGGTTGTATTGTCTAGTCAAACTGAGCTGTAGGCTTTCCCTCATTTGGGAGAGGGGAAGACAAGGCAGAGGAATTAAAGTATCTTTTTTTCCCCCCTCTGTAGCTTCACAAGAAAGGAGAAAGACCTACAGGNTAGCTTCCCAAGAAAGGAGAAAGACCTACAGGTTTGTGATCTTTGCTACCTCCCAGGTAGCCACTGCCAGTCATCACAGAGTCACAGAATGGTAGGGGTCAGAAAGGATCTCTGAAGATCATCTAGTCCAAACCCACCTCTGCTAAAGCAGGTTTGCTTAGATCAGGTTGACTAGAATCACATCCAAGCAGGTTTGAAATCTCTCCAGAGGACTCCCACAACTTTCCTGGGCAGCCTGCTCCAGGGTTCCATCACCCTCACAGGAAAGAAGATTTTCCTTATGCTCAGGTGGAACTTCTTGTGTTCTGCTTTGTGCTGTTGCCCCTTGTGCTGTCACTAGGCACTACTGAAAAGAGCCCTGAAGGCCTTTGTAAGAAGGACTGAAACCAGAGGCTGTTCCCACTTTCCTCTGTGAGGCTTTAACATCTTTAAAACCTAGAAGCCTCCACAGCCAGTTCAAAACACACCCTTGCTTAAGACCTTAACAGAAGAGTACCTAGATGGGATGCTCAGATTTCCTTACCTCCTTGATGAGTGAGCCAATGTACAGGGACGTGAGGGGAGTTTGTTCAGCTGGCTTGACAACCAAAGTGTTTCCACAGCAGAGCGCCGGTGCCATCTTCCAAACCAGCATCAGCAAGGGGAAGTTCCACTGCAAGAACACAAAGCTGGTCAGATCAGCCTGCCACAGTCACCTACTCACTTCCACACACCATTTTCCCCACCTTCAGAGGAAGAAAGAAGCAACCAGGAGGAAAGCCACAACGAGAAGCGGCTGCTCACAACACTGTTTGCTTGGACTGCAGACTGTAACTTCCTTGATTTCCCCCTGAGATCCCAAATATTGTTGGCAGTCTTCAGGCTAATCCAGTATGCTGGACAAACCTCTGCATGATGTGAGCTCATTCTTTACAGCAGTTTGATCACATTTTGTGTAGCATTTTGGATGCTCACAGAAAATGTGTTGGAGGCCTTGTCCTGATGCATCATCACTCCTTATGTGGGGGAGTTACAGGGTGCAACTGCTCAGTCCAAAACTCTCGTTTTTTCTCTGCTAGGCATTGGCTGAGTAGTCAGGAGTTACACAATCTCATTCAATTCCAGGTTTATAGCTAGGAAACTGCAGTGGAGTTCAGTCATGGAAATCCAGGGGAGGTCTTCTACTCCCTTCAAATTGTAAATTGCTCCTTTCCAATTAGTTTTCTAATTTGGAATTAGGAACCAGTCCACATCAGTTTCCTCTCTGCTAATCTCTTTCATGCTTATGTGTATTTGTAGATCTTGGAGCCTAAGCAAGAAGTCGAAAATCCAGCTCACACTGAATTTCAGAAAGGTCATTTGGCAGCAGAAAGGATTTCTTCATTAAAAATAATTAATGCTGCTTTAGGGGTGATGGAAGCAGGCCAACATTAAGGGGACTTCTTGTCAAGACTCAAGCCAAGGGCCTTCAGCTATCAAAAAAGAAGCCAAATATGTTAGGAATCCACAAATTCACACTTACAAATAAATTAGCTGTGTAGCTTTTAAGAGATGAGTTCTGTTCTAACTCAGCTGCCCTGAGACAAAGCAGAATTCCATCAATGTGCAGTTCTTCAACTAGCTTCTCCCCTTCTCCTAGATCTGCTTCATTTCAGTGATCTTCTCCAATGGACACATCCCATGATTTGCCCATTTGTCTTTTTCTTCTAAGCCCTCCAGAAGGGCTGACTTTGCAGCTTGGGCTAGCCACACCTATACCACTTTCCTACACTTTCAGAGCATGACATAACTCCATTAGGAGCTTTCTGGAAGTAACATTAAAGGACTCCAGAGCTGCTTCATAACATCACCTGGGAATAAAACTCAGTCATATGCTGCACTTTCTAAGAACTTCCCTTGCTAAGAATGTTGGCTGAAATATAGTCAAGCTACAGGAGTTGATTGTTCTAGGCAGACATCTGCACAATAGTGACAGAATCTCTTCAAATCAAATAGGAATATACAAACCCACAGCCTGCTGCTCTTAGAGATCAAACTAGAAAAACTGAAGGGGATTTGTTCTAAGTAAACTGAAAACAAATATGGTTTTATTGTCCCAAACCATCCTTTTAACAAACAGAGTGTTGAGTCAAATTTGGTTCTGTACTTTCTGCTGTATCTATTGCTGATGCAAGATCAACCTGAAATATTAGAAGTCCCACTATGTTCTGTTACAGTGGGGCCTCCAAAGCATCTACATGCAGGCTTTTAAAGGGATAGTTTCCAAAAGCACTGCTGAGTACCTAAAGGTGGCTGAAGTGTGACAAGGAGATACCTTTTAATTGGTGATCAGCAGGAGGAACCTGATGTTTGAGTCTTAAAGGACAAACTTTCATTGCTCATGAGCAGCCACATTGTTCAGCCAGAAAAGCTGTGCAGGAGTCATCAAGCCAAATGTTTGATAACTAATACTGACCATGTCCACTTTGGCTCACTCTGACCTTGCTAAATAGGCCATTATCATCATATTATTGGAGATAAAAGCTCAGTCCTGCTGAAGAAAAAACCAACATTTCCCCAGGTAGCTTTGGGAACTGCTTCAGATTTGGTACTTCCAGGGTCCAGCAAATCTAATAACCCTCATGCATTTCTTCCAGTCTCTTCTATAATCTTATTCCACAGGTCAAAACCTTTCATGGATTCTTACTGAGCCAAGTATCCAAAGAGAGGATCTTGGCACACCACCATTTGCCTCATGGCCTGTAGGATACCATGTTCAAAGCATTTTACAACCAGACAGGAACAAACTATGTCTCCCACGTAGCTGTAAAGTCTTCCTGGTTGTCTGTTTAAACAGAGCAAGCAACACACACTAAAACTGGAGGTATTCTAAGAACTAGCCATACTGTCCCCCCAGCAGAGAATGAGACCTCAAGGAAAATAAAACTTTAGTCAGTGAGATTTAATCAGTGAAAGCCCAGAGAACAGCCAGAGGTTATTAATAATGGATGTGATTTAAAACTCAAAACAATGCATCAGCACCAGGCAACAAAAAAACTAGCACATGTAATGGCAAGATAGTTGTCCCAGCAATGCAGTAGTCAGAGACCTCAGACTGGTCTCTGGTGACTGGTATCAGCCTCAGAGAGGAGCAGAGCATCTGGTTAGGAGACCCACCCTTCCATTGCAGAGGAATTTGTGTTGCCAAGAGCAATTGGCACAGGGGTCAAACAAGAAACTACATCAGACAACTGTGATGGGGAGTTCCCTGCAGAACAGCTGGACTCAACTAGGAAGCAAACGGCTGCAGTATAAGGTGAGGAGTGTTAATGTACTTCTTGCAGTTCTAAGGGAGATGCAGGGCACCATCACTGCTACTTACTGGAGTTATGGCTCCACAGACACCCATGGGTTCATGCCTGGTGAAACAGACAAAATTCTCATCTGCAAGACACAAGAATCAAACACAAAGCAGTGAAAACCCTTGCTTCTACAGAGAGAGCATGAGACAGTTGCACATTAGCAGGCTGGGGACACAATTAAAACCACGTTAGACAAAGAACCTGGTACCTGTTCATCTTGACTCATGCCTCTGGGACATCCCAGATGGATGAAGATCTGTTTAAGAACAGGTCTTGTGTTAGCTCAAAAGCAAAACACTGCTCATGGTCATGGTGGAACCTTTCAAAACCAGGGGTTCAAATGCTTCTGCAAACTCCCTTTGTGAGGCTATGAGGATGCTGAGTCCCTGCCACACTGAAGAGCAAACACAAATCTCATTCAGATTGTGTCTTACTGAAAGAAGCAAAGCAGTTGTGCCCCTGAGGGGGAGAGTTCTTTAATCCATTCTGTACAGGAATCATAGTCAGTGTACCAGGAATTGCACTTTGGGTAAGAAATCACAAAAAGATGGAGCTCTGGGACTAAAGGAATACCAATCCCTGTAAAACACTGCTGCTACTGCACTTTCAAAGGGAAAGCAGGAAGGACATTTTCCTTACAAATTCATTCTTGCTGAAAACCTAGTTTCATTGGGAAGATCTGAGAGAAAATGTGAACATTTCCAGTTACAGTTTTTTGAAGTGATCTCAAATCAGAAGAAATAAGCAGTGTTCAGCCAAGCAAAGCTCCATGTTACTCTGAATAAGGGTAACAGAGCTCAGCCTGAGACACTGATGTTGCTTTGCTGCCTCCATAGACTGAACCCTTCAGAGCCCTTCCTCTGGTGATTTTTGTCAGCAGTGCCTGTCCTTCCTACAGTCTCAGTGATCACCTGCATGCAGGGACCAAACAAGCTGATTTTGAAAATACATCATATGTCCAGAGGAGGCCACCAAGATGATCAGAGGGCTGGAGTAGCTCTCCTTTGAGGACAGGCTACAGGAGTTGGGGCTCTGCAGCCTGGAGAAGAGAAGGCTTCCAGGAGACCTTAGAGCAGCCTTCCAGTATCTGAAGGGGTCCTACAGGAAGGCTGGGGAGGGACTATTGACAAGGTCTTGCAAGGACAGGACAAGGGGCAATGGGTTTGAACTGGCAGAGGGGAGCTCTAGACTGGATGTTAGGAGGAAGTTCTTTCCAGTGAGGGTGGTGAGACACTGGCACAGGTTGCCCAGGGAGGTTGTGGCTGCTCCCTCCCTGGAGGTGTTCAAGGCCAGGTTGGCCAAGGCCTTGAGTAACCTGTACTAGTGGGAGGTGTCCCTGCCTATGGCAGGGGGTTGGAACTGGATGATCCTTGAGGTCCCTTCCAACCTTAGCATTCTATGATTCTATGATTCCATAGTGCTCATCATGCCACATGGACATCCACTGTTTTAACTTGTTCTCTCCAAAACTGTGTTTGAAATTCTACAGCTGAACCAAAGTGGTTTCTCTGTCCCTGCCACCACAGAGTGCTGTGACTGCTCTGGCTTTGCAGACTAGGAAACATGGCAAAACCTTTTTCAGGTATCAGAAAACTTGACAGAGTTCCCTGAAGACCTTAGTGCTTTGGCTCCTTAGAGGAGTCAACATCTCAAACCTTTTTTGTGGTGGGTTGAGAACTTCCCCCCCCACTATTTGAATTTACCAGACCAGCTCAGATGGCTTGGAAGTAAGATAAAACTATATTTACAGCAAAGCAAAATTTTCAAGCATATATGCACAATATATTTACAATTATCTACAAATTAGAAATAATACAGAAATCCAAATTCCCTCCTGGACAAAGAAATTGTCCAGAAGAGGCTCAAAGCCTCCCTCTCTCCCAGACAGAAACCAAAACAGCCAGCAAAGCTTGTTATCTGGTTAGGCAAGGTTAATGGAAGATATTGGAGTTGAGGAAAGGAGAAGTGAATAGATCCAATGCTTAGGAGTGAAGAAGGAGTGAAAATATTCCAATTAGCTTCAAACCAGCATATCTTTAACAAAAGTTAAGAAAAAGCACTACAGAGTCTCTCTAAACATCTGTGAGCCAGAGATGTAGGAACATGGAGTGAGGTGGGAGGCACTGGTGCATTCCACATCAAACCTCTGTCACATCCCTGTGGCATCTAGGACAGCACAAGCTCTGTTGCCTTCATGGAATTCTCTCTAGAAATGTCCTTGCAGTCTCTGGCACTTTAATTCATTTCAGTGATACCTGATGAATAAACTCCCTTAAGATGTGTGTGGGGTTTTTTCTTTCAAAAAATCAGTCTGACTTAAAAACCAAAAAGGCTTCTCTGCTAAAAAAGGCAACAAAGGAGCCCATCCATTGTTTCCCACCATCGTTCCACCACTAGTTTAAATCTTGAGACGTGGCTACTTAAAAGCATCCTGAGATGGAAAGAAGTGCAGGCTATTTTTGCAGATTTTTAGAAGCTGGCCTTTCCATGCACCTCCCCACCCTTTCAAGCCTGATCCCATTCCAGCTCTGAAGGAACTTACCCACTGGGATTGTTCTGCCCTGAATTTTATCAGCCCAGCCAGCATAGTACCGGAGTGTTTTTATACAGCCTTCCAGGTCAATGAAATAAGCCTGCAGAAAAGGTTTTCCTGTGTCCATCGTTTCCAGAGTCTGCAAACACAAATTGCATGCACTGTCAGACAAGTGTTTCTGTCTCAAGAAAAGCTTTTAAAGAAACTCCTCCTCAATTTGATTTTGCCTTATGCTGCAGACATGGTGTTTCCTGCCCTCCCTTTAGATTTAAGGAACAAGCTTGTTAACACAAATAAAGTAGACTGGAATCTAGACCCATTTGCTTTGTTCAAGGATTACAACCAAAGCACATCTTCTGAAAGCCCCCAGAAGGTGGCTGTGGGTGGGATACAGGGCTGTGGTCTGGGGCACTGATCAGAAATTATGTGTCATGACTTCACTGTATCTCAGCCTCCAACACAGATGTTCGGAATTCCAGATGGTGTCACTGAAATCGGTCACTTTCCTTTTATTTGGAAATCTATTTTTCCTACTTCATAGCCCTAAAACCAGCCTCTTAAAAGCCTCTTCTGTCCACAGGATGATAGAAAACACATTTTTCACATAGTTCTGGTAAAGCAACCTTTGGGCTCAGATCTGTGCTGAGACTAAGCAAGGCAGAAGTTGCTTTACTAAAGCTGCACTGATGCTGAGCAGCCCCAAATGAAGTCCAGTCTCAGCCTGTGTCCTTCACACTGTTCTGGACATCAGCTCAGTGAATCTTTTGTTCTGTACTCAGGGCATTAAATGGGATATTGGTGCACATGGCCAGCACATCCATAAAGGAAGTACTATCCCTTGGTAGATGGAAACATCTTTGTTTACATATGAAGTCATACCCTGTCATCTTCCACAGACATTAGGGTCCAAACAGCACTCGAACAGATATTCCCCTTGGAATGACTAGGATTGTTATCCACTCTGAATGTCTGCTAAAAACAACTGATTTTTATAAGTCATTACTTAGCATGCAGCCAAGGCAGCTAGGGCTGGTTTTCTGCAGTGAAAAGAATAATGCCAAACAAGTCCTCCCAGATCAGAAGGACAGCAAAAAGCTTGAAACGAGTGTCCTGGTTTATGGAAAATGGAGGGTCCTCTGAAGTCACATCAGAAAATGAGCAGAACACAAGTAGAGTGTATTCACACACACACATAATATGTTTTCCCCTTTTATTTGCTGGCCAGAACTGCCTTCAGACCTGAAGTTTTTGGTTTTGTCCTGCTGAAACTGGAGGCTGTCATGTAACCACATGCTGAAGAAAGAGATCCAGCTCAGAACAGTCATGCAAGTACAGGTTCCTAAGCCCATTCCATGTATGCTAAGTCCTCCTGACCTGGGACATCAGCTCTGAAACTCAGACATATCTAACAGCACCAAATGTCACAAATGCCATTCTCCTGAAGATAGGCAAAGCCAAAGTGCAACATTGAACTGAGTGCTCAGGTCCAGGTTCTTAGATATGAACTGACAGCAGCTGCAATAGATGCTAGGATCTGCAAGCATGATTTGGAAAGATGTCCAAGGCCCATAAAGCCTAAAGGCTTCTACCAACTGCAGCACATTTTAGCTTGGGTCCTACTGCCCTTGCTCTGCACCAGAAGGACTCCTTTAGAACAGGATGGGGAATCATTAGCAATAGCTCTTCAGTGCAGAAGTCCAAGTTAACACAGCTTCACGGCTATGAAGAGATTTTCCTGAGCCAGTAAATTCAGCAGGGAAAGAAGCAGTTCCCACTTACACACATTTTAAACTTTGGATGACATCCAGTAGAAGAAAGATTCTCCCTTCCAGTCCCCCCTTTTTGGGGAAGCAATTATCAGAGAAGTCAACCTGGCCTTGCACTTTGTAATGAAGAAGGACTGAGTCAGTTGTAGTGGTCTGGGGTTGTTTGGTTTGGGTTTGTTTGTTTATTTATTAATATATTAAATATTTGTAATATGTATTTGTTTGTTTGGTATTTATTTTATAAATAAAAACCTATTTATTTATAGGTTTTGGGGTTTTTTTGTTTGTTTGTTTGTTTTCAGGATACTCTCTGAGAGACAGCTATGAACACTGATGACAAACTAAGAAAGAATATGAATACTGAAATAAACCTATCTGTAATCACTTCAATAACTAGCTAGAATTTGGGAGAAGTCAGCCTTTTTCTAAGACCCCTAAAATCCTTCTGCAGAGTGATGAAATAAGCCACGACTCCTGCATGGACTCTTCTGCCCTTCATAAAGGGAGGAAAAAGCAAAACATTAGGTAGATGTGGATGCCACAAAAAGAGAAGGCTGGAGCTGGGCTAATCAGCCAACTGTTGCTGGTTTGTCACTGCTCATGGATCACAGTACTTACTGCCAGGATGACTCTGTCGCGCTCCAGAAGATCAGCCAGCTTGTGCAGAAGTCGTCCTCTGCTCAGGGCATCCATCTGTCTCCACGGAGATCCCCTCTGGAATGCTGCCTTTGCTGCTTCCACTGCATTGTCCACATCAGGCTAGAGTAGCCACATACACAAGAAAACCTCAGGTTAACAAGGAAGGAGCTGGACAATGGCACAGAAATCCCATTAGGTTGCTTCCTAGGTGATGCTGCGGTCGCTAAAACCAAGTTGTCTGACAAAAGCAGTTCCATTTCACTGGATTTAGACCCAAGTCTGCAATATTTTTTGGCTTTGGCCTGGGCTCATATCAGCCTTGGGGGTTAGAGTACCAACAGGGTGTTTCAAGGACAATTTGGTGCAACTGGCTTGTTTATACAATAATCCAGAATCGTGTCCCTGCTGATATGGGATGTGACACTTGGGGAAGGATGGAGAAACAAGATCCCAATTCTGTTCCTGTTACAGTTTCCCTAAGCATGACAGGCCATTTGCCTGCATGAATCACAAGCCTCTGAACAAGTGTGGGCAGGAAAGTCCCCCAGCAGACATCACAGTTTTGTCCAGGGGAGCAGTCACAGCTAGGATGCCACCATTCACTGCCACTGGAACCCATGCCATGAACAGCTAACCCTTAATAGCTCCCTTAGATCCTTTCAGAACATTTCTGCCAGATGGGAAGGATTTTGTCATTCAGTGCTCTGACAAAGGCATTTGACCTACACAGATTTGGTGCCACTCTACCTTCATTTCCCAGTTGCTTCACCACACTCTGGACCAACCTAACCCTTTTTATACAAGCTACTACTCAGGCAAGCTGTGAATTCCTTCTCTCCCCACACCACCAGCCCTAAAGAAGCTTCAGGCATTTGCTCTGGCCACCTTATGCCCTGGACTCCTCCTTCTTCCCACATATGTTGGTAAGAAAAACAAAAAAAAAGAAACTATGGGCAACCTTCTGACTCAATGAAGTCAATGGGAACACTGCCATCACCATCCATGAGGCCAAGACTGTACCCCAAGCATACATAAACCAAAGTTCACCCTGGTTTTGGACAAAATCCTGCTCTATGTAATGTCTGGCACAGCCTGTGCCTCCCTTTAGCTGATGGAGAACTTACACCTCTCAGCAATGTGGCTCATGGGGGTGGGAAAGGAGGGAGGGTTTCAGGCTTTCATTATCCCTCAAAGCATTTCACCAATTGCTCTCATTTATGTCTTATCTCAAGCCTTGTCTGAACACAATTACAAAGTAAGCCTCTGGACTGATCCAACAGGGGCTGGCCATCCTCCCTTCACGGGGAAATGTGTGGTGCTCAACAAAGAAAAATGTTGTGAGGAGACATCTTGTCTTCTTACAAAAGTTCATGGAGAAGACAGAAAGGCATCACTCACTGAAATAGCACCTTACTCTAAAGTTGGCTCCTTCTCTTTACAACAAGGTTACCCAGCTTTAAAACAGTCTGTCCTATACTGCCTGGAAAAGAAACCCACCCCTCCAGAAGGGCACTGATGGGAAAACCATTGGAGGAAACCTGCGCTGGTAAAGGGATTCAGAATGGCTCTGGTCGAGCAAGGCACTGGTAAGGCAGAGAGAGCAAGCAGCTGCTGCTGTGTACAGGCTGGGATGTCCTGCCTTGTGCCTATTGCTCAAGGGCAGGATGTGCCTTCAGAATGGTTTGCTTCACTGAAGTTGATCTGGATTCAAACAGGTACACTGTAAAAGCTGTAAGGCACCACTAGCAGCTGCACAGTTATGTACTCCCATCCAGCCTGCTGGAATGGAAGCTCAAGCTGAAAGAAGGCAATATTTTACACACCAAAACAGATAAAGAAACATGACTAGTATGTCAGGTTTAAACAAGCAATTAATTAGCTTCTGTGACCAGGCTGGGAGCACTGACCTACAGAACACTGGGTCTGCAATGGCAGAGGCCACAACTCAAAATGCCTTTGGTACTGAGGGACTTTCTACCACCCTGGCACTCACAGGAACAGGGATGTTGCAGGCAACAGGCTATGCAGGCAGAGGACTTCAGTGCATAGCCAGAACCCCAATCCTCGAAACACAGGAGCACCTGAGCCCTGCTGCAGTTCCTGCAAATACTAGTTGTCTTCATTCTTGTCTCTTGGACGTGCTGGGTACACACAGTGGCTTGGAGCCTGCAGTTACCATCACACAAGCAGAAAGGTTTTCCCAAAACACTCTGAGGGCTAACACCACCAAGTGAGATTGAGGTGCACAGCCTCAATAGGCCTGGCAGATCAGCAAAAAACAAGGAAATTCTTCAGGAAGGCTGAAATGCCATTCTTAATCCACCCTGTTATGACTAGGCATTAGGGGAGTCTGAATGGCACGTTCATTGCAGGCATGTTGCAAGAGGTAGGCACAATGCGTGACAAAGACGCCTAACTGTCAAGGTGCCAGGGACATGCTGTGGTACAAAAACCCACAGGGAGGAGGAGGTCTGTGCACCCTGGTGCTCATCTCTGATCTACACAGATTTAACAGGTCTCCCATCAAAAGTTCCACTGAGAGAATACAAAGGTTGCAAAGCCAAGTATTGCAGCACTGGGAAATGTCTGCAAACCCTCATACCCACCTGGGGTACAACCCCCAGTTACACAACCAGATACTGTTTTCCTCTAACAAACTCACACTGTTCTTTGATCTAAGCTACCTCCTCCACCTTCTTTCTCTACCTCAAGTCCTGCTTCTCACTGCTCCATGTCTGCCCTGTCCCTTTGTCCTCTCTCCTGCCTCAGCAGCAGGCTGCAGAGCATAGCAGTGACCATCAGCCCACTGGCTCTGTGAGTAGGGACACCACCTGCAAAAGAGCCTTGCTCTGCTTTAGGCTCACAAACACTGCCTCAGTTTGGCTAGTGAGGAGACATGAAAGGGATGGAAGACACCCAGTGGAGTGGGTCTCTCATCTTTCCTGATTCTTCAAAAGGCCTCCATCATGCACACCCTTGGAAAGGCACTTTTATGACATAGGGCATGGGTTTCTCAGATAGAAGGGGTTCTCTGACCTGCTCTCCACACTATCTTTAGGTTGCATGGCTTCAACTTTTGAACCCAAGTTCATGCCAGCTACAAATAGCATCATAACAGCCCAAAGCATCCAACACTGTTACTGTGGGCATTGCAGGTCTGCTGTAGGGAATAATATTCCTGCAGCTTTTTACCTCAGCCTGTCCCTGCAAACCAAGGAGGGCAGGATGACTGTAAATGACCCTTCAAAGATCCACATGGACTGCTTAGAGATGATCACGACATGCTCTACAGTGTTGAGTCTGCTCAACAGTTGCAGCTATGGATCTGTTGCCCATGGTCTGTGGCAGCCAGTTGAGCTGGACACTCCTTTGAGGAGAGAGCACCTTTGCCTCTGCCTTTACTGGATGTTGTCAAGCTGATATGAGGAAAAAAAACCCACAAGTGACAGAAATTACAATGGCACAAGTACTGCTGCCTTCACACGGTAACACCAAGACAGGGTGGAAGCTCTGGGGCTGGGGGCAGAAGTATAAATGAAGAAAGTTATTCTCTCTCCATTACCAACCTGGCAAACACTAAGCCATTATCTGGGAGACGAAAGGCCTCCAAGCATCCAGTGGAAGCATTTTCGATTTTATTTTCAGTGCTTCTTTTTCCACACAAGACCTCCCTTTATCCCTCAACTATCCCATCAAGGGCAATTATGCCTTAAATTCTCTAACTAAAGAACAAACAACAAAACCTTTGCTCTTAGCCTCATAAAGTATTGGCCAAGTTTCAGCACCAGACTAAACTGTCATCGCTGCGATCTCGGCTGCCAAATTCCCACCCCTCACGTGCACGTAAAGGAAAACACACTCTGCACAGCCAGGGAGCGGTAAGTTTCTGCTCAGGGCTAGGGCAGGAGTCTTGCTCTCAGCCTGCTCTGAAGGCAGAGCCAACTGTGGCACGGCATAGCTGAAGCCAGTACCAGGAACCACCACCTCTGCTGTGGTACAGATCAGCACAACCAAGTATGGCGGCATGCGAAGACAAGACACTGGAGAGCACCAAACAACTCACTGCTTTCTGTAGTAAGTCCAACAGACTGGAGCTGCAGACCTATGAAGGGATGTTCAGCCAGGATACTGGAAGACTCAGGGGACTGTGGGTCCAGTGGGACATGGTCAAGTGCCAACAGCAGCCAAATAGCACCCAGTAGTTTGGAACGTTTCTCATCCATGACTGCTTTCGAACTAATCCAGATCCAGGTCTAACCCCACTCAGACCCTTGGAAAAATCCACTTAGAGCATAAAATAATGTATTTTTTTAAAGGTGTGATGTACAGTGGCAGAAGAAGAGGTTTTCAGCATCTAAGGTGCAGCTAACTTATGTTCTTGTCTGCAATTACTCTATGCATCGAGGAGTCGGCCACCTATGCTGAGTATCTATGGGCAGAGGACTCCACTGACTGGCCCCAAAGAAAGGTTTACAGTGACTCTCCTGAAACCTAGAAGCTGAAAGTCACCCTTGAATTCAGGCAGGAACAAGTCTTTAGGAGGCAAGCTGCAAAACTGGCCTTTTAGTTCTCCACAACAATTTTCTTTAACCAAGTCATTAAGAAGCAGGCTTGAAATACTCATGTAACGCTCTGTAACTGTTTGAGGAGACACTTAGCTCAGGGAACAAAAACAGCGTCATGGGTTCTGCCTAGCAAAATACAGCTGCATCAGAGTTAGCTTCAACTCTGCTGTTTACATGCCACCACACTGAAACACAGTTGTGTCCTACCCAGTTAGGATAAAGCAATTTCATGTAATGTTTGGTTCTGCCTCAATCTGTAACTGCCCCAGGGATGCATGGATCCCCCATGGCAACAGGTCTCAGAGGTTGCCTTAGTGCCATCTTAAAGGAACAGCTACTTTAGACTGTATTTGCAGGCAGGTTGGAGATTTGTCTTGTCAAATAAGTTTGCTTCCATCTCATAAAAGGTCAGGCTTTACAGTCTACACAGTGTAATACCAGAAAACACACTTCTGCTCAACTAGTATCACTCCTACTAGGAAAGGACTCTCTAGGCAGCTACTTGGCTGGAAATGAGGCATTGGGGCTCACAAGCATTGGACAAGCTTCAATACCAAGAAAAACATACCACAGTACAGGCAGAAATGTCCACACTGCTTGTTAATGCCCACAGCAACAAGCAGCCAGAGCCCTGGTACAGCAGAGCAGCTGTGAATCACCTTCTCATGACATACTGGCAAAGAGCCAGCTCTTAGCCATAGATCAGGCCAGTTGGCTCATGCAAGACGAACTGTTTTGGACAAAAAGTATCATATCTGATTGTTCCTCATCTCAGACTGTTACCAAGTCCAAGCACTTATGTCTCAGGGTAATCTACAGCATACTAGGGCCAAGGACTACTCAAGTATTTGAGGGATACTGGTTTGGTTTCAACTGAGAGCTGCCACTGCTGTGCAGGGGCCAGAACCTATGGTAGCAATCAGAAAAGCAGCACCACAGTTCCAGCAGACTGAGCTTAAATTCCCCCAGACACTCAGGCTACTTGTTGACTGTGTTTCAAAAAGGGCAAGTTTCAGTTCAGTGTCTCCAAGAGGCTGCCATGCAGCACGTGCATAAATCACTCCCAGCACAAGGTCCAAGTTCTGTCAGGGGTGTGCATTCTCCATCACTGCTATATGCCCAGACTGGCTGCTTCCTCCCAGTCTCTAACAAAAGAATGATGCTGAATCTCATTCCTCTGACAGTGTTTGGCACACAGGTCCTACCACAGAAAGTGACTCTGCAGAGCTGGACAGGATTGGCCCCACCCACCTCATGTCTTGAGCAGCACATCTAGTGTCCCAGACCTCTAACTCAGCATCTGGCCAGGCATATGTTGTCCTTAAAAGCCAGTTCTTCCTCTCTGTGCTTCCCTACAAACGAAGTCTCTTGGAAACTGGCTTTTGCACTACCTTTCCAACAACACTTACCTTGTCTCCTTCCTCAATATCACAGATTTTCTCCAGCGTCGAAGGATTGTAGGTGGGAAACTTCTTTCCACTTGTAGAGTCATGCCATTCATTATTAATAAATATCTGAAGAGAGAGCAAAGGCAGTGTGATGGGGAGGAGAAAGGAAAAAAATACTGATGTAGACAATTCAAAAAACCACAAGTACTCCTCAAAGGTCCCAAGGCTCTTCAGTCTCTATTGATGGCAGTGTCAAGCATGTTCAGTCTCTCTCCCAGGGAGACTGTTTGTGATACAGAGAGCATTTATCCCAACTAGAACGTCAGCCAGAGAACACACGAAAAAGTCTTCATGCATCCCGTTAGTTTGGAGCAAGAGGAAGACAGAGGACGGAGCCCACACAGTATAACACCATAATTTGGCAATGAGAAACAGACAGTTTTTGAAATACATCTCCATGGGAACAGCAAGCAGACACCAAGAGAAACTCCTATGTTTCAGGCAAAAGGAGCCCCTTGTTACAATGCTACAAATGAAATGCCAGCATGCAGTATTACTTGGTTGGTAGTGTCCTTCCATGACATGCCCTCCCCGCCTCCAGCACTGCCCAGAGGAGCAGGGGTAAGTATTGGCTCAGTTCTACCCCACCATGCCTTGTCACAGGCTAGATCAAGCCTCCCACGTCACTTGGAGTCATCTGTGACAAGATTTAAGTGTTTCAAAATATTGCATTTCCAGAGCAAGAACAAACAGTCCCAGTGTTGCGTAACTGAAAATGCATTAAATTCTCGAGCGCTGTTACTCACTGTAAACAGAACACGAATACCTATATACAATTAATTGATTCAGCATGCATCTTATCCACGCTGTGATCTAACTTGGCAGTGTTATATTTTATAAATATACTTTAAGTAAGATTAGATGAAGTAATCTTTATTAGTAGCCTGTTAGTGGCTGCAAGCTAGTACTTTTACTTGGAAGCTGTCCACATTTGCAATCTTATTTATGAGTCTCTACACACCACCGGGAGATTAATGTTGCATCTCTTACATTCAGAATTCCCACCGCTTTGGGTCATAGTTTTCTTTCTTTAGGCAGCTTTTGTCTGACAGGAGTTTCTCCTGACTATTTCAGCACAAAGCGTCTGAGATGTAACTGGTATAGAAGATGCACTTTTGGATCCACCTCTTTCAGATGGGCAGAGTAAAAGTTTTGGCAGAAAAGTTGTCAGGTAAAGTCACAAGGGGAAAAAAACAAAACAAGAAATACTAATTAACTTGACACTACTGCTCAGAAACTACCTCTATTATCTAACTGCTGCATTTTAACATATACATATTTTAACGTCGGTTTTCCTTCATTTCAATAACAAAGGAAGATAAGACAGGAACTGGCATCAGGTATATGCTCCCAAACTAGGGGAAGGACACCAGTTTTCCTCTGCATTCAACAGTAATTCTATACCAAAGGGAGGAGATGGGTAAGAGATGTTCCTATAAGAAGCAGTAAAACACAAGAGTGACACAAGGCTGATTTAAATGTAACATAGATGCTGGTATCATTCTGGGAATCACACCACATGGTCCGAGTCTTTGCTGCCAGGACTTGAAATCAAACAGAACAGTGTATCAGCCATTCATGCTTCATACCCAGGATTTGGGCCACGACACTGTGGACAGATCATTTCCATCACACATCCATGACAAGCATTAAGCTGCTTTATAAGAAAGATCTTTGTTGAAAATTCTTCCTCTCCCCCAGCCCCATAACTGAAAATAAAAATCTCCGCTCAGCAGAAGGAAGTGTGCCGTCAGCTGTAAACATCTGGTGAAACTCAGAGTTTGCAGAAAACCCCTCACAGCTTTATGAACACTGCCTGTGGCTCATTATTTTCTCAGATGCACCAGGAGCATCAGATCAAATGTCAAATTCGCACTTTTAATTAATATTGGTTTCCACTTTTAAGAGACAACCTTAATACCTTTAGTGCACGGAGTCTCGGGCAAAACCCCAGAGAATAAAGCCAGCATGTTTTAAAACATACATGGTCGCAGGATCAGATCCCTGAGGAGCATTTAAAAGTGTTCACAACAATAAAAATAACAAAAACCAGAACGTTTGGATGCTTAAGAAGAACTCTAATGGCTGTGTCCATTTTGGACGCAGGAAAGAGCTGTTAGTGCAGCATTACGCCATTCTGCAATCAGCAGCTGCAGATCCAATTTGCTGCTAAACGACAAGTTTATCTTACAGGGAAAAAGTAGATAAATTTGGGATGCTAAATCTAGTTCACCGATTACCACTAATTCTTAATCTGTTTCAGTACTTTGGATGCATAAGTCAAATCAGCACCTCACTGGATAAGCTATGGCTGTTTGCTCCTTCTCACTGCAAGACAATGAACTTCAAGTTCCGCCTTTTCTTGTTAATACTTAACACAGAAAAAACCCCAATAATTAATAGGCTCATTCAGTCCCTCCAGCTCTTTTAGTCCAGCCATATAGTTCAGATCATGGCAGCCAAGGCTGCCTAGCAGCGGAATCAGCCAGGATATTTTCCCCACTGCGCAGGACAGCGGGTCAGGCTGCTGTGGAACAAAAAGCGCCGTGGCTATGGCAGAGCTGCGGCTGCTTTAGGGAGCAGGGATTTCTGCAGTGGTGCTCAGCTCCGCACCAACATCAGCCTCATCTCTGAGGGACAGAGTCTGTGAGCGGAGGAGCCTTCAGTTAAATTTGAAAGGTTAGGAGTAGCCATTTAAAGGGAAGATTGATGGAGAGCGGTGAGATACGGGTTTGTGCGCACTTGCTGCCTGACTTCTAGTTCCACGGAGAGGCCATGGAAGAGCTCTTTTAGGACAGTGAGCCACCAAGACATGCATGAGCACCACTCATGAGCTGTGGGTGGCCTCAGTCTCATCACAGAGCCCTTTCACAAGGCCCAGTCCTGCAGGTTGCTGACTCTCCTACCCACTCCCTGTGTTCACCCACCCCCTGGCACTGAACCCACTTCCAGCAGGGCCCCATGCCACTGCAGGCAAGTTTCACACCGAGTCAAGGACAGCTGTATGCAACTCAGGCATGCAGCTTCCCCAGGGATAAAGCCCTTCTTGCCTCAGCCCAGGTTCACCTCATCCAAATCCGATTTCACTACGTGCTAAGGTGAAGCTAAAAGCATTTACCAGGTGGGTTGGTGAGGGCCTCATGGGGGGCATGGCCAGGTGGCCGTCGGGGTGCCCAGGAATGGACAGCGCAGCATGGCACCACAGACCTCACACGGGCACTGATCAGCACCAGGGCCTGCCATGCAGCTAGAGAGAGATGCTCATGGGCACCTCGGGCAGCATCACAAGTTTGGTGTACTGGTTGGTTTGGGTTTTGGTTTGATTTTTTTAATGGCTTCTTTAGAGTTTGAGGCAACAGCAGCTCCCCTAGAAGTGCCACAGACACCTGCCTGCTCCAGCCATTCAGCTGCTCTTACACCCCCATACCCCTACTCAGGGCAGCAGGAGGGACAGGAAAAAACGAAGAAAAATTATGTCGAAGGAGTAAATCCTGTATCACAAAAATAACGCCTCGCCACCTGCCCAGCTCGATGGAGCGCTGGCAGCATCACGGCGGCAAAGCCCGCTGCCCGCCTCACCTCCCCTCGCCAGCTCACCTTGGTGTACTTCACCTCCAGGCTCCGGAGGGGCCGCGGTAGCTGCGGCAGTGGCACCTTCTTGTCGGGCTGTCCGTTCTCCACCGCGCCGTTGACAGCGGCCATGGCCCCGCCGTCGAACCCACTCCGCCCTCTGCCGCTGACAGCCCGCGGCGCCGCCTTAAGAACCGCGCGCGCC